>RQTK01000012.1:1038788-1048876 GCA_003991915.1 Elysia chlorotica
TAGTAGTAGTAGTAGTAGTAGTAGTAGTAGTAGTAGTAGTAGTAGTAGTAGTAGTAGTAGTAGTAGTAGTAGTAGTAGCAGTAGTTATAAATGTTTAAAAAAAACAACATTCATAAACACTATTAAAACCATTCCGAACAGACAGGCCTATTTTAACCACATCTTTCTGTTATACCAAGATATTGTTTCAGAGAATGGTGGGGTTCCTCGGGCCACTTTTTAGATTTGAGTGATTCTGTTAGAAGGCCGATGCTACCTTTCCAGGAAATCCAAAGCGTCAAAAATTCTACCTGGGTTAAATAATGCCCCTTTAGAGCGTGGTTCCTTTTTTTCAAATTTCCTTCCCAACTTGTTCAATTAGAATACACATCAATGGAGTCTTTTTTTTTCTTTTTCGAGGAAATTTGTACTTCGGAACTGCCTTTTTTACTATCTGGATTTTCCGAATGGTCCTAGGCAAAGCATAGCAAGACAAAAACACATACTGAAACCAAAACAACAAAACAAAAATACAAATGATTGAGATAACGAAATAAATAAAAAAGATAAAGACGTCAACATTTTAAATCCAGCGACGGTTCTTTTCTGGTAAGACCGTCAGTAAGGACAAAAGACAAAAAAAAAGGATATTTAAAAGCGTCTACTGTTACTCTTGGTGACGCTGTTGTTACAAATAGGGACATGTTTCAAGATAAATACCACTCAAATTTCTCTTATTTTGCTACGGAGGTAAAAAACAAAACAAAACAACAACCAACCCAACCAAAACAAAAAAGAACTCCTCCCGACACAAACAATACTTATATACAGTCGACTTTGTTTCTTTACCATTTTGAGACTATCGCACAAAACGTGTTTTTATTTGGAGTTTAATTCAATAACCACTGTGTCCTGATTACGACTATTTTCTGTTTATAAATCATCTTTCATGAACAGTGACGTTTGAGAGAGAGAGTATTATTGCATTTGCACTCCCCCTTTATTTGGTTTTTTCTGTCCTCTTTCTCCATCTCTCCAATGTCTCATTCTCCGACTTTCTCTCTCATCATACCAACAGTTATGTCACTTTGAAGTACTCACTAAAATCACCCCGTTTTGTTCCATAATATTTCGTGTTATATTAATTAATACAGGTGTCCTTATTTTTTCGTATTATTATGGCTGTGATAGCCACAAGCAAAACAACAAAAAAGTGTTATTAAAACACGCAGAATAATTTTTGCTGGAAGATGTTTTGCTATTCCTCGATTTCAATAATGGGTTCTCTAATTTTCTTTCATGGGCTATTGCATTGCTTATCTTGTACATTTTGAAAAGGAACCATCAAAACGAGTTTTTCCCTCTATCCTTCTGAAGGTCATTTCATAGTTTTCAAATCTGCCAAGCCGTTTATTATCATCATGATCATCATCATCATCATCATCATCATCATCATCATCATCATCATCATCATCATCATCATCATCATCATCATCATCATCATCATCATCATCATCATCATCATCATCATCATCATCATCATCAACATAATCATCATCATCATCATCATCATCATCATCATCATCATCATCATCATGTTGGCTTGTCGGTAGTGTCTAACGTAACATCACGAACAATCTGACAGAAGAGCTCTCTGTCTTGAGCGATCCTTCCTGCCTCGCTGGGTCTCTTTTGTAGCCAGTCGCTGATGTCATCCATTCACTTTCTTGTAGGTCTGCCCTGTCTTCGCTTTACCCTAGCTTTGCTTCTAGGATTATGTCTTCACAAACTGTCATGTCTTATTAAGGTGCCCAAAGTATATCAGTTTTCCTTCTTTAATGGCGCCCCCCCCCAAAAAAAAAACAACAAAAAACAAAAACAAAAAACAACAACAAATAAACAAAAACGAAACAAGCCCCCCCCCCAAAAAAAACAAAACAAAAACAAAAAACAAAAAAAACAACAGCAACAAAAAGCAAAATAAAAGAAAAAACAAACAAACAAACAACAACAAAAAAACAACAAAACAAAGAAAAATTCACCTTTGTTGTTAGTGAAAAGTGATAGTTATTTTTGTAGAGAGCTACACGTATTATAAAGAGCGACAGATATAAAGTGGCTACTTTTCATTCAGCAGAAACAACAGCAATTAAGCCGGCGAGAAATAGAGTTAAGGAGAACGAAAAGGTAAACGACGAAGAGACAAGCACAGAGTTTTAAAATTAATATTGCATAATTATTTTGATTGTGTCCTTTAAAGCCGTGTCAAATTATTTAAACCCAGCACTATTTTGCAGCTAGTAATTTTTAAAAAACTTTTAATGAATTTATTATCATTGCTACATAAAATGTACTAGTTGGCAACCCACAAAATCCGTGGCAATGTGGGATGGCATAGCTGAAGGGTAACAGATGGATCTATCAAATTATTTCTTCAGAATCCGTGCAGCCTGTCTAGACTCTTCTTTGATAATTTAAAATGTATTAAGTGACAGCAGTCAGACCTTGAAAGAATAAAGGTTGAAGCAACCGTCTTTTATGATGTTTCATCCAGATATTTTGCCGTATGTTCTCATTCCCCCTTATTTTCTACATAATTATATTAACTTATAAAGGTACAATCACACCAAGATTTTTAGCTTGTTTTATAAACTTATTTGCATCTTGTCCAACATAAAATTATGTGTTCTTACATTATCTTTCAATAGATATCAACTGGAAAACATTCTGTTTTGCCACTATTCAGCTGACGTGTATTTGCAATAATCCAGTTTTCTTCTTCCTAAATACACATTTCAAATTTCCTTACTAATCAGATGGTAAAATTGATTGATATACCTATATAAGCTAAATTATACGTGACCATTCAAAACTGAAATCATCGTCTAGACCTAGATTGAATAGGGAGCGTCTTTTTTACGTTTTAATAATAATAATAATAATAATAATAATAATAATAATAATAATAATAATAATAATAATAATAATAATAATAATAATAACAATGAAAATAATGATAGTAGTAATAATAACTGCACTCATTTAGCCCCATCCACCGAAGTGTCAAAGCGCTTTACATCATTGAAGATAAAAAATATATTAAAAAAACGTACGTTTTAAACATAATTATACACGATACAATAGACGGGTGAAAATTATAATAAATATAACTTTATTACAATTGAACAAGACAATACCTAATGCGATAATTGTCGTTGGGTAACAGATTCTAACTTGACAGAAATTTTGGAAAAAGAAATGTTTTAAATGTTTTCTAAAAAAAAGGACTCACTAGAGATTGATACATGTACAGGGAGGTCCAAACAGTAGGGCCAGCTGTGGACAAAGATCGATCTCCATATGATATAAGATTGGTCCTAGGAGTGTACAAGGGATTTATGTTTTGAGATCGTAACTTTCGTCGAGGATTGTATGTCGAGATAAGTTCTTTTATGTAGGAGGGTGATTAAGTTCTTTTATGTAGGAGGGTGATTTATTACTTTAGGCGTTAAAACAAAGAAGGGCAGTTTTTTTTACTCAATTCTAGCCGAAACGGGGAAACCAATAAAGGGTTCTGAGCAAATGAGTAGAACTGGTTTTGTCGAGGAAATCTAATTCTTATACAAGTCTAGCTGCATTGTTTATTCGACAACTGGTGAGACCAGCTAACAAAGAATTGCAATAGTCTAGGCGTGATAGCACAAAATGCACGCACCACTCTAGGTCCATAATAATATTGTTCTAGCTGTAGTGAATTCGACAAGAATCGAATATTCTTGGTACATGAGGTTACTAAAATGGCTAGATTGGGGTGCTTCAAGCTGATACCTCTCGAATAATGAATACCGCCCAGCATTACTATGCATAGTGTAGATCAGCCTTTGTTTTTTTGTGTGTGTGCCAATAATGGTAGTTGACAAAACATCAGATAAACGCCAAGATGAGTAAGTGTCTTATTAAGCACCCTTTGAGGCCTTTCAGATTCAAAGAAACAGAGGTGGAAGCACACGCTAATACTACTAATACGTAGGTGGAATAAGGAAATGTTGTTTTTCAGGAGGACCGAGCATCAAATATGTGAAATTACCATTGCCAAGACGTTTCCTGGTGGAGCGTTATTTGTTTTTTTCTAGAAAGGGTCCTTTCATTCTCGTCAACGGATATAACAAAATCCTGAGAAAGAAGTCGTTGCGCCATTTGCTCTGATATGCTAGAAAGTAAACTGTTGTAGGGAGAAAAAGGAAAGAAAGGAACACATCCTGAGCAATTATTCTGCTCTGCTTTCCTTCTCCTTATCTACATTTCGCTTTCTTATTCCATCCGTAATCTCTTGGCGTTTTCAATCTTAAAAAGTACTGCCTTGTGCTATTTCTTGTATAAATTCAGTCATTACAAATTTCAAAACAATTATAGATTTGAACATATAATTGAAAGCTTGGGTTAAATTTATATTTGCCATGTAAAAAGTATCGCCGCCAAGTAGAACGTAAAGTTTGTTACAAAATAATCCTTTTCTTCACAATGGGAGGGCAGCATGCCAAATAAATCAAGACTTATCTCGCGGTTCTTCCTTCAGGTTTAACAAAAGATAAGCATAAATAAACTCGCTCTGATGTCAGGCTTAGAGAAAGACTTATATTCATCTGAAATCAACAGCTTTAGACTGAATTTGAAATAACGTATAAAATGAAAACCTTCCTTCCCTTACTTTTCAAATAACAGATTCACTTGGAAACAATCTTTCATTTCAATATTATTTCATAACGCATTTGGCATTCCTACTTGCAGTAAAATTCAAAGTGCATAATGTATTATCGTATAATTATTATAAAAATGAATTAGAAAAAAAAAACTACCATATTTGCATACGGCGTTAAGAGAAGAGCTTGCCTTAATTATACCTACTTACAAGTTTATAACAAATACAAGCATAAAACAGGTACCAAACCTGTTATAAAGTGCACGAGACAAGTAGCGGTGAGTAGTTTTGGAATAACGACCATCCTATATATGCCAATCTTTTAATAGTTCTATGCTGCTTCGATTTTCTCAAACGGAGCGTGCGTATCCCTGTCAAACTCTGCATGGGGCACGAGCTAAAAATCGGACTTGCATCTTCCGATGGTCAGTTCAGCGGTCTACCAACTAAGCTATTTACAAATTAGAAAGCTCAGGCTTTTAATTAGTGTTTTTTAAGCCTATTTAAAGAAAGTTGAAAATGGATCCTTTACGATCAACACACAAAGGCTTTGATTGCTAAAAGTATAGAATAGTCTTGAAATTTCGGGAGGCTTTTCATCTCAGTAAAAAAGAATAAAAATGGTTGAAGTTTTCCAAAAATAGTTCACATGATTGATCTAAAGCACAGAAAGCTGTCATGAGAACAGGGCTAGAAGTACATTTCTGATTAGATGTGTCGAGTCTTTACGATTAGCTCTTTATGGACATTACTTGTCCCTATAATTTTTTACGACTCTAAGCTTCCCTCGGGGACCCTTTAGATCCCTCGGTTTTACCGTGCATCGTAGCCGTTTAATTCGGGGCCACTCTCAAGAAAAGTGGCTTAAAATAGTCTGAGATCTATTTTTATCAAAGTTTTTGAAGAATATTCTCGTGTCTCATGTAACTTGAGGTTTTATTAATTCTACGAAAAGTAGTACAATATTTAGATAATGATAACTCGCTTTAAACCATCTCATTGCTTGTCATATATGTACTCTAAAATAATTATATATGTTAAATAACCCTGATTTTTACTGCTACAAAAATCATACAATTGACATCAAAATCACATCGAATGTTATGGTGAGATTTCCAAGGTCTTAGTGTCAAAGGGGTCAATTGATTTCTAAAATACTTGCAATATAAGAGAGTAAAATGTCCAATCGTCGAAAAATAGCTGACTTTTGAAGCTAGATTAGGGTATAAACAATAGAAGCTATGCAATGTCTTAAACAAAAGAAACTACTCGAATCTTTTAAGCAAAGTGGCATGGGCGATGGCAAAAGAAAAAAATACAGGAAAAGGTTGCAAAGACCATCCAAGGGTTTTGTTAAAAAATAGCTTTGTCAGGTCTTCCCCTTTTCTCCTTAAGTACACTGTAGGTACATCTTTAGCGTTTCTGCTTCCTTAGGTATATTATTGAATGGAAAATATAATATGACAACAGAAAATTACTTTGCTTATTGAAATTCGATATCATGTCTTATGTTTCGTCCTATTTAAGAGAACAAGGAAAAGTGCTAATAGGAGAGGGATGAGCTTAGGATGCTGTTTGACTCTATAATCTGTGCCTAAACATGGATCTTTACCCAGGTTTTAAAAGAGCACCGAAAAAAGAGAAGACATCCAGACTTCACCCTGGATAGATTTTGTTGTTGACTAAGAACTGTGTATTTTACAAAAATAAATGTATAATGTTAGGGGCCTACTGTACGCGGTGATCCCGATTGCTGTCGAGAAAAGAAATCTATACAAATCAGATTAGTTATTACAAGAAAGAAGCTTTATAGATGGCTTATAATTTCAAAAATACATATACCTCTTTTTTAGTACGTACTGTATTTATTTGTTTATTTTTTATGACTTCCAGAAATCGTCCTCTCTCTCTCTCTGTCTCTCTGTCTCTCTCTCTGTCTCTCTCTCTCTCTTTCTTTCTCGCTCTTTCTCTCTCTTTCTCTCTGCTTCTTTCCCTCTAGCTTGTTTTTCTGTTCTCTGTGCCTTTGACTAACCTCTTCTCATCAAAATAATTAACGCATACAACTTTGAAAGGCCTTTGGTTTTAAAATCCCATGCCTGCAACGACTAGGGAACCAAAAAACGCTCATAGTCCAAGGAATACTGGTCACATTGGGCAGAAAGTGCCAAACATCTCAGCGACTATATATAATAGGCTTTTAGACGAAATTAAGTTGCCAAACAATTAAGCAATAATTCTTTTGAGTACAGACAATATAATATTCTTTAATGATCGTCTCTCTTTCAGGTCCCCTCTAAACTTTTGCCACCACTCGCCGCAAGAAAAGACACCAAGTGAGTGCAGTTGTTCTCGTACATCAACTTTGTGCTTTTATTTTTGGAACATTTCACAGTTATAACAAACCAGTATTTGTAGTTTGACTTTCCTGAAAATCCAGCTTAGATCATGACCCTGTAAGATAATTAGGACGACCTCGTTAAGGAAGATTATGAAGAATACACCCATTTTATTAGAAAATTATTATTTACAATACAAAATCCCTTTTGAACCCATTCTTACATATACTTAACTAGAACACTATTATTTGACAGTACCTACGTTTATATTTACTCACCCAAATTTGTACGTGTGTGTCATGTATTACTTTTTACGTTTACACAGCATGATATTAGCCACATCTACATACTTTGAATAAATTGAGCTGTGAGTGATGACACGATTTTTATTATTAATCTTTGTGTCTATTTTTATTTTCTTATCGACGCAAACTTTTAATTTAGTCTGTTGTATGAAGAGAGTGTATTTTTGAGGGATGAATAAAGATTTCTTTATTCTGTAACTTTTGAATCGTTTACAAATATTACTAATGTTGTAATATATAATATATAAAACAAAAAAATTGGGTGCGCGGTGGTCTAGGGGTAGAACATCTGCTCCCGACGCAAAAGGTCCCGAGTTCGAATCCTGGCTGGTGCGTTCTCTACTGGTTGGGTCGGTGTCAGTTTAATGTGACCGGCTGAGTGTCCTCAGTACCATAGGGGCGGGACAGAGCACACACCGTCGTGTATTTTAACAGTCTTCAGGCAGATCCCCGGGCAGGTGTTATATTGGATATATGTGCTGCTGTAGGACATTAAACCAACCCAACCAACCAACCAACCTAATATAAAATAAATATACTCTAACACCTCAGTAACATTTTACTCGCAAATCTTGGAAGTGAAACGACGTAACGTCAACACATTCGCCCTTACTGTAGCTGAGCCACTTACACCAAATTCTATCATTTTTTTGGGTTATTGCACTGCGTTGCAGTCATACCTAAGTCAACATTTTATTTAAATTGTTCAAATTAGTTCACACATGGATCTAGTTTTGTTCTAGTTTTCATATAATAAAAGCAACACTAGAAATGGTTATGCCTGAGACCTTCCAAAAATAATAGGCAAAACCACAGGGATAAGTATACTTTAGCAATTAGAGAAAAAAATGAGCTATATCATATAATATGGTTTACAAGTTTAGGCTAGTAGGTTTGCCGGCTAACAAAAATACTCTATGAATTAAAATCTGCCCTAACTATGATATCAATCCAAGAGAAATAGACCACCTTTATTATACTAACTTCGCATTCCGTCAACTCCGTGAATTGGTCTGTTAAAAAGGCTCATTTATGTCCAAGGTGACGGTTTCTTACAAGAAATACAGACACCGAAATAAACACTTTTTGCACTTAGACTGTAAGTGAACTTTACCATTAAGCCCGCATAATAAATTGTGCAGTGTGATACTTTTCATTGTTATACTAAGTACAAAGGTTATTTTAAAAAATCTACCTCTAACAATTGCTGAGCACCTACCTGCCCTAAACAATTTCTTTCACTGGAGCAATTCGTTTCAAAACTACTAATTTAATATAATTGCTGTTATCATAGTTATAGTTGACTCGACTTTTACCAAGGAAGCATCGGTCTGACACTTCTCCTTCATTCTTCTGTATCTGCCTCTGTCTCTCTGTCTCTCTTCTTCATTGTATCATATAAGCTGATTTTACTTATGTGCATGTAAAATCTGCATATCTACCGAAGTTTCCTTATTAGCTAATAGTTACTCCTTTTCAGGAGTAGTCTGCCATAGCAAGACCTGACCAATAAATGACTTTGTATTGTAACGCATGTAAATTCTATGAAGCTTTAGAAATATGGAAAATAATCTCTATTGGATCTTGTCAATATGTTTAATGTTCACATGCTTGAATTACGTTAAAATTTTATGCAACCACATTTCTCCTTTTTAAACCCAAATGATCTTGTTCACTTTGTACTTTCTTTATTGTTTTTTTCATTACCTCTTACATACAAGCTCTTTGGTGGTTCCAAAATGCCTTCGAGCTTCATATATGTCACCCTGTAAATAATATGCAAGCTTTGTTTGTACAATGTTTGCTTAAAATTCTGTAATGACAGGCTGCGGATAAAACATACAAAATTCGAAATAGTAACTTTTATACAGCAAATCGATTACATAGAGTTCGTCACGTTAAGATGCCACTGAAGCAGCACCACTGAGACTGTAAAACCCTGTAAAGAAACCCGTTGATTGGACTTTAATTAATTCCTTAGTAGTGTACAGATCTGCAAAACAGACTTGTTGAAAGTCAAATCAATATGGAAAGTAAATAATAGAAATAACTCTTGTCCTTCAATCAGCTTAAAGGTCTTGGCAACTCGTACCAGCATATGGAATACTTTTTAGAGTAGCTAGTCCAAAGCCATTATGACAATGGCTTGTAACTAATGTCTACACTGTTTTGAAAAAGACTAAAAGCTCATTCTTATATTTTTGTAAAAGAAGAAAGAAAACAAGAACTCTTTACATAATCTTTGAAGCTCTTTATTTACCCTATGATCTACGTTTCTATTTTTCATTCTTGTATATTTGTTGCATTTCTTTTCAACACACTATCGCCGTACTTCGCTGTTGACGCCACGTTTATTTCTTTTTTTTTTGAATAGTTAAACAATGTATCTATCTATCTATCTATCTATCTATCTATCTATCTATCTATCTATCTATCTATCTATCTATCTATCTATCTATCTATCTATCTATCTATCTATCTATCTATCTATCTATCTATCTATCTATCTATCTATCTATCTATCTATCTATCTATCTATCTATCTATCTATCTATCTATCTATCTATCTATCTATCTATCTATCTATCTATCTATCTATCTATCTACCTACCTGTATGTTAATCTATGATATAAATATATCTATCTATCTACCACATACATCTATCTGTTTTTCTATCTACTTGCCTAGAGGGATTAAAAAAAGAAGAGAGCTAGAGAGAAAGAAAGAAGATTCAGATAGAGAGAGAGAGACAGAGATAAGGAGAGAAA
>RQTK01000012.1:1049047-1088567 GCA_003991915.1 Elysia chlorotica
AGAGAGAGAGAGAGAGAGAGAGAGAGAGAGAGAGAGAAAGAGAGAGAAAGAGAGAGAGAGAGAGAGAGAGAGAGAGAGAGAGAGAGAGAGAGAGAGAGAGAGAAGTTTGGTTTGTAAACCTACTTGCTACAGACTCGGCTCCTGTATACTGTTTATTGGTACAGTCCGGTGGTCTAACATCGCAATGGCCAGACAAGCATCGGAAAACTACCCAATCACGTATTTATTTTTACCTGATGTTTTTCTTTTCTGAGGACGCGCGCTCGGTTTTCGTTGGCATACTAGGAAAATACACGAGTGTCGATCGAAAAAAGGAAGTAAAGTTATGGACGCAAAGGCAAGAAAACCCAGTCTAATTCGTTTTTACCAATTGTGACTATTCGATGTCTACTGTGTGTGTGTGTGTGTGTGCGTGTTTGAGTACCCAGGTGCGAATGCGTGTGAGTTTTGTAACATGTGAATACAATGCAAATGAATATGGGCTATTGTTTAACCAATCCTAATTTCCCAAGTAGACTAATAAATAAATATCTTATCTAATGATAACAAGTTTTAGTGAAAGATTGAGGAAACCTGCAAGAGAAGTCCATTCATTTAAAGGCCTAACTTACAAAACATTCGAAGGGTAAAGTTTTTTTAATTTATTTTGAAAGGTATTAGAAATAAACCTCCGCATTTTTTTGAGAATTGTTCTAACAATCATTCGACAGATATAACAAAGTTTATTAGAGTCTTGCTGTTTTAACACATAGACCAAACCTGTGCTGAGTTTAACCATAACAATTCATACAATCCGTTATGATTTCTCCGTTTTGCAAAAACACAGTTTTTTATCACTATTCCCATATCCTTATTTATAACTATGCGTTGAAGATGTTTTATAAAGTTGAATTCAGTAATGAATAAAGTGTTTTTCCTCTACAGGACCGAGATAGGATAACGTCCTTAGAAGAACTGACCTGCTAATCAAAATGAGGCATGTTCAAATTTAAACTGTGACAGTTATTGTATATTGTTACAACACAATCTTTGGGTGACATCAAGTCAAGTTTCTTTCCTTGATATTTACAAAATCTTAGACTTTTTCCCCTATGTCCTAATGAACAGTACAGCTACTTTATGAAAGAATTTTGTCGTTACCAATTTGTTTAATGATTAGATTTTTTTTACTATAGTCATGTGCAAATTTTGTGCTCCCTGCCAAAGCTTTGTTCACAACAATGAGTATATTAAATCAAAGTTGTATGCGCCATTAGACCAAGGTTTGTACACTGAAAGATGTTGTAAGGAACAGGACTAAGCACATGATATGAAATCTTAGGTGCATATGAAGTCAAATACGAATCTATTTCTGTCAGAAGTAAAGTTTGTTAATCTCTAAGATTGGATAGTACACCCAAATAATATGAGCTCAAACAACACTAAACAAATTTAGAATTTCTTCAGCACGAATAATACACTCTGATTTCAGACGTAGATCGACCATAGTGTACTTTTAGAAGATTTATAATTAAGTTTTTTTTTCCATTCCTCACCAAGAAAGGGCGATGGTTGCATTATAATGTTATGGTGTCTCTACTGTTTTAGCGCAGCGCCTGGGGAGAGAGTTATTTCAAAATAGCTAAAAATTCTTAAGACAGAAGCAGACCCCACGACCAGACACGCCTTGCTTACAATGGACACACAAAAAATCCCGTGTCGTGAATTTCTAGCCCTACAGTACTGTCGTAGCCTACAGTTGATAATTACTACGGGCGAGTTGTATGATTATTTTTTGAAGCGATAGGAATAAAAATTCATAACAGTTTTAACTCAATGCAGTTGTGCAATAGATAAAATAGGTAATCATCTTGTAAATGGTTAATTGCCTTTTTATCTACTTGCAATATTTCAAAATCCGTGTTTTATATAAAAGACTTTCTAACATATAACCAACATTTCCTTTGCTGAATATCTAGATCTATGCAATTGAATGTTTGGAGGATGAAAAGTCTGGGAAAGTATACACACTTTTGCATAGTCTATGATAGTTCGTTTACCTAACATAGCCAGAGTTAACCCAATGCGACTGCTGATGTGATTAGGGCAACACAGTATGAGGGCCAGCATTTTAGCGTCCCCATAGGCAATTGGCCTCTTAAGTAGGCGATAACATTTCTAACCAAGACATCTCATGGATTATTTACACTACCTACTTCTGATAAGCAATGCGATTAGCAACCTCTGCGGGTAGGGAACGTACATTTTACATGAGACAAATCGATCAAGTTGTGCCTGGTAACTTTTCTCATTTTTGTTTAAAATGTAAGAAACGTACATGTAGCCTTTCATAGATAGATAAAGCAATTAAAGTGAAGACGTATCCTCTTCATGTCACGCAACGATTAAAAGAATCGGCTATTTGTCCGCCTGCTGGTTATTACCAAAATTTTGTAGTTCAGTTGATTTACTCTTCAAAATGCTTACATTTTGCGTATATAAACAAACCGTTTCCTTTAAACCAAACTCATTAAAAACATCCGAAACCGACGATGAACTATTGTCAATAACGATATTCAGTTTAACACAAAAGACGACAAAAAAAAAACAACAATAACAAAAAACAACGAAACAAAGACCATCAAAAACATCAAACAAAAACCAGCTGAAAGTACGAGCGTAAATTACTTTTTTGTTTTGTTTTACAAAACACTATAAAAAGATACCGTCGACAAAAGCATACCAAACTTCAATACATGACCTTAGCGAATGAAGAAAAGGTGTAAGGAGAAAACCCCCATAAATGATCAGTTAACTACTGCTTATACATTTTTTAGATTCCACACATGTCTTAATAAAAAAAAAATGTATCGTTCAAACTTGTGCAAATATAATATAAAAAGTACACTGCTGATCTCGATCCTTTGTAGATGAAACACGATTGCACTGACTTAATTTTTAGTTTTGTGAAGAGGAAACTAATGTCTCTGGTTCCGACTGATCAATGCTAGCAGCTTTCCTCCAGTGACAGTGCAGTTAGTAGGGAGTGTAGCCTGAAGCACTTTGCATCTCTGAAGTGTGATTCGGAGAAAGCCAAACCCCTGACTACGGTGCTCTATAATCACAAGTCTGTGGCTCCTGAACCATCACGCGCTGTGAGTTCAGCCTAATTAACAAACGCTGCAGAGTGCTCACCCACAGATCTCATACGTGTACTAGAGGAGTGTGGTTTTTGCACAAATATAAATCAAATGCACGATAAGAGGAAGAATTCATAAAATACAAATCAAGTGCACCATAAAAGGATTCTTTTATAAAATACAATCCAAAGTCCTTGTAAGTGGATGAATTTAAAAAACAAAGATCAAATGCACGCTTTTAAGAGGATGATTAGCACAACATATATCATGTGCCTAATAATGGAATAAATACAAATCAAGTGGATGTTTTTTCCAAACGAAAAAAAAAGTTAATATCATCCTATCATCCGGAAAGTATTTAACAAAAGTTGAGAAAAAGTAAAGACATGCCGCCCCACATCCGGCTAAAAGTATATTTAAATTCGATTTAATGGTGTTAAAATAGTATAAACATTTTCTAAATAAAAAATAATAAATTGAATCAATAGTAAGAAGCACCTCTTTGTACTTGTAGTTCTACTCTACCCGGAAGTACACTCATTTGTGTATAAGCTTACTTCAGTTACTTGAATATCTATCTAGGTCAAGATCTAGGATTACTTAAGCAATCTATCTCTATCTAGAATCTAGGCTTACTTGAGCAATCTATCTAAATCTAAAATCTTGGCTTACTTGAGCAATCTATCTAGATCTACAATCTAGGGTTAACTTATGAAAAAGGTTTTATAGAACTAGATTTTAGATCTAATATTAAATTTAGCGCCTTAAGTTTGTCATTGCTACCAGTTCCACCGCCCTACCACTAGCCTATATTTAGATCTACCGCCGGACATGAGCAAAACGCCAGCTCCTAGGCTAGAAATAGAACGACTTTCACCATCGCTTATCCAGGGTCTCCACCAGGTCGAAAATCGGGAAAAAGTCGGGAATTTTGTGATAGGTTGGGAAAAGGTTGGGTAGAAAAAAAGATCTAAATGCTTGAAAATTTCATGATGTGTTGGAAAAACCACAGGAAATTTCAGCCAGGGGAAACGACTTATAAAAAATGCTGGGGATGTAACTTGCTTCTTAAAAGATATTTTTAGTTGAATAGCAAAAATTGGGATTATTTTGATATTTTAAGTTCTTATCGTATTCATTAAATGTGAGAAAAACCACACTTACTTTAAACAGAACAGTTTTACAGGGGACATTTGGCACTAAATAAAAAAAAAACCTTTTTAACTTATGCATAGACTATAATTAACCTTTTTACCTAACACAAATTGGGATCGCCGTAGAGGACCCTCGCCCTATAGAAAAAAACAAATTGGGATGTCACTGGGTTTTATTTTGTCAAATCATGAGCTTGAAGGGTTGGCGTATCTGACCAGATCGAATTGTCAATGTGTTATAAGGAGGAAGCAAAAATGTATCAACTGATGGCAAGGAGTCTAGAGGTAAGATGTTACTGATGATTGACAAGTTAAATATTAAAGTAAAATTGTCTATAGTTTTGTTAGAATATTACACAAAATTTACGTGTGCATACAATATGATTTTTTTGCAATTTGGGATCTATGTTCATGTACTTGTCAGTGGATTTTTCCTCTTAATTTTATTATGCGCTTAAAAATTATCTTCATTATTACCAAGATTTGGTGCGGACCCTGCTTATCGTTCTGTGGCTCAAAATTTATGAAGTTAAGGCCTTGCTTTCACTATTCGAGCAAACAACACCAACAGGGTCACTGTACTGCGGCTCAAGCATAATTATTCTCTTGAATGTGTCTGTGGATGTACCATATTTTTTACAAGGCTTTAACTATGTTCTGCTCCACACTTAAGAGTTCCAAATAGAACGAAACATAATCTCTTGAATGTGTCTGAGGATGAACCTCTTTTGGGCAAGGCGCTCACTATGTCTGCTTGGATGAGCTACTCTATTACCGATGGAAGTAGGTATTCAACGTCTAATTTTTCAATTGCTCTGCAGCGAAAATCTTTTCTTGCCCTCTGGACAATGTATTTAAACACAAATTTCACCTATACCATATATTACCTCCAAAACGAGAAGAAGAAAAAACGCGAAATCGAGACTTAAAAAAATACTTGGCTTACTACATACTATTCCGCTATATTCAACCTGTTCGTATGAACGGGTACTAATATTGGGATAACAAAAAACGCGAAATCGAGACTTAAAAAAATACTTGGCTTACTACATACTATTCCGCTATATTCAACCTGTTCGTATGAACGGGTACTAGAGAGAGAGAGAGAGAGAGAGAGAGAGAGAGAGAGAGAGAGAGAGAGAGAGAATGATAGATAGATAGATAGATAGATAGATAGATAGATAGATAGATAGATAGATAGATAGATAGATAGATAGATAGATAGATAGATAAAGAGAAAGATAAGAGTTCAAGAGAATAATAAACATTGAGAGACAGAGAAAGTCCTTTGTTATTAAATAATTTTGTTTACACGAATCCATGAAATACGACCTTTTCAAGAGAATAATTACTTCATTGTTTATACAGTGTTATGTTTAATCCAATCAGATTGTTTTTGTTCTTATGCATGAAACTTAAGCCATCGTCGCTGATGACAACAGAGAGCAGATTAGACTTGCATCCTAAAGGCTGAAATCTATAAAACTGAATTGATGATGGAATTAGAACTAAAACCCCGCAGCAAAACAAAATAAATATTGGCAAGTTCTCCCACCTCTAGAAAGGTTTAAAAGGAAAACTTAGAATTAGTTGAATAGCAAAAATTGGGATTATTTTGATATTTTAAGTTCTTATCGTATTCATTAAATGTGAGAAAAACCACACTTACTTTAAACAGAACAGTTTTACAGGGGACATTTGGCACTAAATAAAAAAAAAACCTTTTTAACTTATGCATAGACTATAATTAACCTTTTTACCTAACACAAATTGGGATCGCCGTAGAGGACCCTCGCCCTATAGAAAAAAACAAATTGGGATGTCACTGGGTTTTATTTTGTCAAATCATGAGCTTGAAGGGTTGGCGTATCTGACCAGATCGAATTGTCAATGTGTTATAAGGAGGAAGCAAAAATGTATCAACTGATGGCAAGGAGTCTAGAGGTAAGATGTTACTGATGATTGACAAGTTAAATATTAAAGTAAAATTGTCTATAGTTTTGTTAGAATATTACACAAAATTTACGTGTGCATACAATATGATTTTTTTGCAATTTGGGATCTATGTTCATGTACTTGTCAGTGGATTTTTCCTCTTAATTTTTATTAATGTTTTCTTTATATGTCTAATTTACTCATTTTTCATAATATTTCTTTGCTGTTCATGTATCATGTCCTTTATGTGAAAAACTGCCTTATAATGTGTGTGAATGGCTGATAAATTGTCTCGTCTTTACTATGTAACCCGCTTTGAGCCGGCTATGCTGGGATAAAGCGCTTAAAAATTATCTTCATTATTACCAAGATTTGGTGCGGACCCTGCTTATCGTTCTGTGGCTCAAAATTTATGAAGTTAAGGCCTTGCTTTCACTATTCGAGCAAACAACACCAACAGGGTCACTGTACTGAGGCTCAAGCATAATTATTCTCTTAAATGTGTCTGTGGATGTAGCATATTTTTTACAAGGCTTTAACTATGTTCTGTTCCACACTTAAGAGTTCCAAATAGAACGAAACACAATCTCTTGAATGTATCTGAGGATTAACCTCTTTTGGGCAAGGCGCTCACTATGCTCTGCTTGGATGAGCTACTCTATTACCGATGGAAGTAGGTATTCAACGTCTAATTTTTCAATTGCTCTGCAGCGAAAATCTTTTCTTGCCCTCTGGACAATGTATTTAAACACAAATTTCACCTATACCATATATTACCTCCAAAACGAGAAGAAGAAAAAACGCGAAATCGAGACTTAAAAAAATACTTGGCTTACTACATACTATTCCGCTATATTCAACCTGTTCGTATGAACGGGTACTAGAGAGAGAGAGAGAGAGAGAGAGAGAGAGAGAGAGAGAGAGAGAGAGAGAGAGAATGATAGATAGATAGATAGATAGATAGATAGATAGATAGAGTGGGAGAAATAGAGAGAAATAGGGAAAGGTGGAGAGAGGAGAGGAGAGAGATAGAATGATAGATAGATAGATAGATAGATAGATAGATAGATAGATAGATAGATAGATAGATAGATAGATAGATAGATAGATAGATAGATAGATAGATAGATAGATAGATAGATAGATAGATAGATAGATAGATAGATAGATAGATAAAGAGAAAGATAAGAGTTCAAGAGAATAATAAACATTGAGAGACAGAGAAAGTCCTTTGTTATTAAATAATTTTGTTTACACGAATCCATGAAATACGACCTTTTCAAGAGAATAATTACTTCATTGTTTATACAGTGTTATGTTTAATCCAATCAGATTGTTTTTGTTCTTATGCATGAAACTTAAGCCATCGTCGCTGATGACAACAGAGAGCAGATTAGACTTGCATCCTAAAGGCTGAAATCTATAAAACTGAATTGATGATGGAATTAGAACTAAAACCCCGCAGCAAAACAAAATAAATATTGGCAAGTTCTCCCACCTCTAGAAAGGTTTAAAAGGAAAACTTGGAAGACCAATAATTATTAATCAATAATAATTGTTCACATCAGATCTTTTAAAGCCCCTTGGTACACAATGGTAGTGGGAGTCGTAAAGGTTAAAACAAAATCATTTCGTTGGTTGAGTGTACGCTCATCCCCACATGACTGTGCTATTGAAGAGCGTGTAGACACTTTTCGTTCTCAGAATATATATATATACTTTTCGGTTGCACTCGAGGGCGCGGTGATCAAAGGGTAGAGCGCGCACTTTCTTATCAGAAAATTGGGTTCGAGTCTGCTAGAGTCTCCAAAGTGTATCCTCATTGATTGGGTGTGGGTCAGTATACTATAACCGAATTAGATTGGTGTATCACGTTTTGGGGGCCCTTGGCGTCGCCTTCTCCGACCAATTAGAAAGGGGTGTACCTAGTTTCTTTTTATTATCCTACAAAACGAATTGACAAGGATCTATGCATATGGCATATAAAGAGATGGAGAGTCGTAAGTCTAAATCTGCTTGGTCCTTAAACTTACTACTGTTAGATTGTTCGTACAGATTTCGTTGAAATATTTAATTTTCAGTAGAGAGCCTGTCGCACGAAATGAAAAGATCTCTGACAACAGAGCAATGTATTTTGGTATGTGAATTTAAATTAAAGGTTATAATCATACTGTCCAACATTGACGTATGTAAAAAGAGTACATTTACCCATCTAACACATTTTTGTGAGTCCGAGGTATCATATCCCAGAATAGGAAGCAGATTCAGACTAGAATATATTGATGCAGATTTTTTTTCTCAGGAAACAAACTGTAGGCTTTAATGACTTGGGATGAGGGGGTGGTGTAAATTTGCTTTGAAATTCAGAAAGCAGACCCTTGTACTTAGAGTTAAGAAAATCAAGGGCCTATCTCAAGGCATAGTTTCAGCCCGAGAATGGTCTTGATATCGATCTATATTGTTCAATTCTGTTTGTGCGGTTTTTCAAGATAAACTCTTTTCTCAGTTTTCTTTTTCCCTTCTCTCCCCCTTCTCTCTATCTCTTTGTTTTTATTTTCCACCCTCCCTCTAAAAATGAGGGAATTTTTATCGTTTGGTTTCTATGCTCCAAGTTCTGCATTTCACCCTATAAAATAATCTTTCAAATGAGTTACTATTAATATTTTTCATATTTCTTTTATTATGTTTATTGCATTAATAACATACACGTAAAGTGGAAGAGGGTGTGAGGAGGTGAAATATTGCCGGAAAAATTTTCCGGTATCTGGCTTGTGAGACTAATTAAAAAAGGATCCGCGATCACGATGATGATTTATACCCGTAGCAATAACAAGACTCATTTGTTAAAAAAAAGCCTTTCAATGTAACAATCTTCATAAGATAAATCCTTATATGGATAAGGCTAACCCATTTTTCATATCATTAAGGATGGACGTGTTAACGATGTGTGTCTTCCCTAACAAACTGATGTTGAAAGCATGATGTTGAAAGTCTTATACTCCGATAATAAGGTACAGAAAACTGTTCGCGATCCATAAGCTACGGCTCTCTAAATAATTATCAAGCATTAAAGCACAAAAACCCTGATCGCTCCAAAAGTAAATAGGATTTACGCTTCACAAAAAGCCCTAAATAACAGTAAAAAATACATAAAATATGACTGAACTGGCTATACATCTTAATATTTTCTCAATTTTGCTCTTAGCTCAATTTTGAAGAGAGAGAAAAATGCTTTCAAGAAGTATTTCATATTTTTTCTTCGGCAATCAGACATTAAACTTGACCACAGCAACAACAAAAGTAAAAAACAGCAAAACGACGACATCAACAACAACAACCATATCAACAATGACATTAAAGAGCAATAACAACAGCAGCAGAAACATCAAGATAATGTAATAAAATTATTGACCATAAAAAGTTTAATCTTAAAATACTTGTACTTTGAATCATAAAATGGAAAGTATAGCAAGTGCGTTTATATTTTTGCATAACTCAAGAGGTTACAAGTTTGATCTGAGAAGGATAAAGAAGAGCAAGTGGGTGTAGATTCCAATTAACATAACGCCGTAAATCAGCTCTAAGAAGGAATTAACCGTGTTCTCAATCCCCTTCACGTTGATTCACGCGCGACAAAAAAAATGTTAAAATATCATTTCCAGATGCCCTGCAATCCACGATTTGTTGATGTGCTCCTCCATAATCTTTTACACGATTTATTTTATAGTAAAAGGAGAGTAAAAGGATATCCAACTATGTACTGTAAAAGGGCTAGCCTAGATTGTTTAATTTGATCAACTGTTTTTTGGTATGATGTTCCTGGAATTGTTACACTGGTTTTTTTCCATTGGCAAACAGTGAATGATGGTTAATGCCAAATAGTGCTGTTCAGGTGTTTGGCCTTGTGGAAACCAGTCTTTCCTGAACTTGTCTCTTCACGTTCCTGACTTAGAAACTATAGAATGAAAAAATCAACAATAGCCTTAGGTTTAAAAGGATAACCTATAGGGAAAAGAAAAAAAGATTGAATGTCCTTTTTTACATTGTTGTTTTGAAACACTAATGTAATACAAAATTCATAACTATCATCCAAGATCAAAGAGATTGACTTCAGGAGTCTATTTTTGACGAAACAAATTGTCGAGCCAAAAAGGGACACACACAGCTTAATTATGGGCTGACAACTAGTAAGGTCGAGGTTCGAGTCTGAGCTTTGCTTCTTTCAATAGGATTCTTCGGAAGACCTATTACATGTGTTACTAAGGTTTATAATACGCACCCAAGAACCAGTATCAACGGAATTCATTTATATGTTAATATATTATTATAAAATATTATCCAATAGTTTTTTTAAGGAATATGACTTTGATAAACAGCTTATTATTAAGTGCGACCATCCCAGATTCAACTGTTTTTTTCATGACGTACATTCTTATCTGTAAAGTTGTTGCAGACAACCGTAATTCTGAGAATGGGTTAAAAGAAAAAGAACACTCAAAGTCAATTTTCCCAAGCCGTATTTACTGGACAGCTCGTTTCCTAGCCGCCGCCCACCACTCTTTTTCTTTCTTAATCATCTTTATTATGTTACCAATTCCAGCTGGGTCCAAACGTGACAACATTTTTTATAACAGACAAAGTTCTTTAGGAGAATAACTTTCAATTTTTTCGAACAGAGAAAAGTTATACCTTGTTTCGAGGCGAGACATTTGTTATAACAATAACATTCCTATCTAGGCATACAGATTCAGATTATAAAACACATTGTTTAATAATTCAAATAAATTTCTACGTTTTTTTTTTTGAAAAAAAAACAGCCGCATTGCTTTCTAATAGAATTTCAAATTTATGGAAACATATGTTTTAATGTCATCGAAACTGTAAATAACATATTTTATGAATATATTGACTTGGTTCTTTCGTCTATCAATTAAAGCAATTGTGAACAGGTATTTATCACGCAGTTACTTGGCAAAATATGGACTTGGGTTTGCTAAAAGTTTTTTGAAAAATTATTTCATATATTAATTTAAATAATATTGACATTAACTAACTTAATTTTCAAGATGACATTATGTCAACAGTGTAAGAGTGTAAAGGTACACCGTATACCCTCATATAGATTCCCTTAACATCAAGCCAGCATCAGATGATCAAGAATGTTGTTGTTTTACAAGCAGATACTTATAAAACTAGACCTATAAGTATTTTACTTTCCATGCTCACTTGACGGACAGGAAAAACTCGTCCAGAAAAGAGTATTTTCTTGGAGACACTGGAATAAACTAAAATTGAGCTTCCTTTTCTTTTATTTGTACCCAGCTGGGAACCCGCGAAATTAGCGGGGACTGTAGGATGGACAAAACTAAAGTATTACAGCTAAATTTATACTGTGCTGAACTCAAAATTGTGTATCTTCAGGATCTACAACTTTAAGAACTTAATATGTTTGCTTGAAGAGGTTGCATCACATTAAAGTAGGCTCAATAATTTATAATCAGAATTAATAATTAACCAAGCATTCTAAGAAAACGGTGCACTGTGCGCATTAAAATTTGCGCACTCACTTAGAAAATAAAAAGAAACAATATTTATAGTACTTTCAATTCGTTTGTTGTTCAAGGAAGGGGAGGAAGCAGTAATTGTTGTGTCTGTTAAATTTTTTAAAACACATTTTTAGTTTTATTAATTCGTTAATTTTCGGTAAAAATTGATTAGGCGTTTGATGTTATTAGTTTTATGACTCTAAAATTCTCTGGCCCATTTGAATTTTACTGTAAAGTTTGAGATTTTAGGGTGGAGCGGTTTGGGTTGATTGCATGTCTAAGTTTGAGACGAAGACAATATAAAGATGATAGCTTTCCTCTCTTTGAAAATACAATTATTCACACCTACTATTTTAAAATATATCAGCTCTCAAAAAAGGGACTAAATAACTTAGGAAGAAGTGCAGTGAAAAGATAGTGGATTCCTTCGTTGTAATTAGGATTTTTGTAGCGTAATCACAGCTTAAATAAAGAAACGCCTTCCATACGAAGGTTGTAGCACAAATTCGCCATTGCGTTTTTGTATTTTTATAAACTTTGATTTTTTTAAAGAAGTTTTTAAAGAAAAATATAAAATCAGTGTGTGATGGATCAGGGTGCTTTTCTATTAAAAACAACTTTCCTCCCTTCTATTTTACGCCCAAGATTTAATGAGTTGTTTAGCACACTTGCAATTAATTATGTTAAAATTGTTTTTGTGAAACCACATTTGCTGTTTGAGATTGCGAAACTTCATCAGAAAATGAAATGAAAAAAAAACAACATTAATCTGAAAAGCTATCACAGAAAGTTTTCGCATTAACTCTAGAAATTCTTCAATTCGGCAAAGAACGCCGCACCGAATATTGAAATCGCTACGTACCTAGTGATGAATGAGGTAAGGAAAATAAACCAGTAAGAATGGATATAGAATGAGAATGTCCCATATAAAACTTCGCTTTTCCTATAAACATCCAATACATCGTAGGACGTTGAAATTGTTTTTGTTTCTCTGAAGATGATATCGAAAATAGGAGACTACATAGCCATTACAAAAAAAAAACCCTGGTCATTTCTACCATCGCTTTCTTTACACACTTCTTCCAGAAGTGTTTGTGTTATTTACTACTACAACAGTTATTCACAGTTTGGCTAGTTTTGAATGTGCACCACTTAGTGTGTACCAAATTTGTTTTGGTCAAAGACTTAATCGTCTCACTAAATTTCGTGTTTCCAATGCATTAGGCGTTATCAATAACCGAAGTTTTGGAGTAAAACTCTTTTCTTGTCCTTAAACTAGTTAAAAACAATTTTCATTTTTGTTATTTACCGTGCGGGATTTCCGAGGTTACTTTGGAAGTTTTATGACTTGGCTCCAGATTATCATTAAGCCTTAAGACGAATGCGGTTGTGTCTTTAAGGGAAAGATTAATCATTGGAGTTTTGTGTTAGCTTCTCTGAACAGAAATTACATCAGTATGAGAGCGTTGATTTATTACTTGTCTACTTCTTCCATAAAATAGATCCATCTAGTGTTTGCGCCATACTGGACTGTCTCAGTGGGAGATAAAGAGTCGCATTTCCACACATTCAATAGAATACAAGATTTTTTACTCGTATAATATTTTTTTCTAGAGCGTTGAAAACGCAAAAGAGCACTTAATTGTGCATCTACAGTAAATCCGCGTTTTTTCTCTCTCTTTACCCCCCCCCCTCTCCCCCTCTTTTCCACCACTTCTTTCTGCCTTCTCCTGGCCATCGCCGTCGTCACATAATTTTCTTACGAATGATAATGATGGGCCTGGGAAGTATCTTTCATTTTGGACTTCTCCTTACTCACCTGATTCCTCTTAACCATTCAAACACAACACACACTCTTTTACCTGTTTTCTTCTACCGTACCTACTTTCCTTTTCCTTTAAAATAAGCAGCATCTTAACTATAATCAGGATAAAAAGAACAAAAAAAAAGTAGACCCAGAACAAACAACCCAACCAAATACTGCCAAAAAAAGAAGGGAAAAACGAAAAGAAAAAAAAAAGGGATCAATCTAAGATCAACATTCAGTAGAAATTACTGTGACTATAAGGAAGCTCCTATGGAATAAGCCGTATCAATAGAATCATAAAACTGACTGTTCTCCCTGGTGTATAGGAATCATGTTTACATAGGGAAGTCGGGGATCGCTGCCTGTGTATCAGACCACTAGCGAGTGCTAGAAAGTTTATTCGGTTAAGCGTCAGGTTCTGCTTAGTGGGCCTTTTTCCCGATGAGCTGTATCCCATTTAACCATTTTTTAACGAAAAGCTGCCATCCACGAAAGATTCTTAAGAAAATGAATTCTTCCTATTTTACCGATAACTAGGCACATCTCTATTCCATTTTGAAAGTCGCAGCTTTTCATAACGAGGGAGAAGAAAATGCTAGATCAAACAATGTCCACTAGATCTAGTTCTAGTATTATATAATCCTGATATTTAAGTAGGAGTAGGTCTACTTAGTGAATCATAATTACACGAACGGCTTGCAATGTTTTTAGATGCCATAGTTGAGAAACTCAAACTAATTCCTCTTTCTACTGAATACCGCTAACTCATAACTCTAACGCTCGAGTAAAGGTCTTAACTTAGGCTCCAAAAGAGATATATGTTTTATTTCTCTGTTTGCTGCTAACCGTCCATATATAAGATCCAACGTCAGCACTGTACAGACTATGCCGTAGACGGGTCACATGACGAACATCTAACGGTCGTACGTGTTACTATACAGAGACAGTGCGGGGATACCAGGACTCATGTCTGAGCCAGTCACAGGATATAGAAAAACAAATGAAAGGGTGTCAAGCTATCCTCAGTACAGTACATTAAAAAAAACACAACACCCTGCCAACGTCACTAAAAATAGCTAAAGATAAAGTGATAAAAAAAGCAAGTCTAGGTGCGTACGCTTGTATTTTGATATGGATAAATTATGGATAAATATATACATATAAAAACAACAACACATAAATAGACCATGAAGATAAAATATCTTAACATAAAATAAAACCAATTGAAGTGACCCCCCCCCCCCTCCCCTCAAATCTAGATCCAAAAAGAGATTCAAATAATAAAGATTAGTCGAGAGGGAAGATTTTGTATGGTGAGCAGTCAAATTAACCAATAAGAGATACATCTCCAGAACAAATAATCAATTTTTTTTTACAATTACTAGATCTAAACTAAACTTGTTAAGAATAAGTTAATAACCAATTAGAAAATATTATGGGTTAGCTGATTTTTTCGAAAGCGTGTAGCATTGTTACCTTAGACACGTGTCGATAGAAACAGGAAAGTCGTTTCAGTTCGTGCTCTTGTTTTTCCAGTGTCGCAAAGAAAACTAATAACTAGGCTTTCAGGACAAAAATAAGTGGTGTGCAACAAGTTGACAAATCTAGCGGAAAAGAAAGAAACTGAGATAACATTTAGCAAAAAAAACAAAACAAAAAACAACACCCCCCAAAAAAACAAAACAAACAACAACAACAAAAAAACAAAACAAAAAACAAAAACGGGAAGAATAATAAAAATATAATTAGAACAGAACTACATAACTTTAAACCTAAAATAGCAGAGTAGCTTTGATACTGAGAAAAGGATCATCTTTGAGTTTGGTTGTTCCCAGATGGAATAAATGGTCAACACATATTTTCTTCGAAATACCAGGTTTAAAGCTATGTAGCTGTGTTCTTAGTATATTCTGATTATCCTTCCCGTTTTTTTTTTTTGCTCAATTTCTTTCTTTTCCGCCAGATATGTCAACAGAGTTTTTTTTAACAATCTGGAACGTGCCATTTTGTAGATCTAAATATTTTTTCCGTTCGCGCACTTCATGTTCCCTTTTACAAACTAGAATAAGCAGCACAAATCAGCATCTTTCGTTCCTGTTAGAACCTAACTTAGAGTTCATTTCTTCTAGCTGCGTTACCCGAAACTGCATGAGCCCTTATTCCTAATTGAATTTAGACTGTCGAGTAAGACGGCAGAATCGACAAAAATCAGAGCTTTGAAATTTACTAATATAAAATTATAACCTATATAATAGTTTAGCGACTTCTTAAAAGAACATAACCAGTATTAAAATCTATTTTGGTCTAAAATCTACTTTGATTAAAACTTGTTCTGATTGGTGCAGTAGGCAGGCACTCGAGAAAGCCGTCAAATTCAATACATGTTGTGTTTGCGTTGGGTTTGTACTCTCCAACTTTTTCAGTTTTGTTCTCATACCTTGAATGCATGTCAAAACAGTCTTTGTGCAAATGTAATAGTACATTGTAGATCTTGATAACAATTCAATTGCAGTAGACGGAAGTTTTAGTACAATAACAACGAGATCAATGATTTGCATTGACAAAAACTATGTAAATATCATGTGATCTTGTTAGCTTTTTTATTCGACCTGTGTGAACGATACGATATTCGCAGTTTTGGCTTATATAAAAAAGAAAAAAATTACGGAATCCGAATAATTATGACCCGTAACATGAGTTTCAATTTCTGATAGTAAAATCCCAACCATCTTTGGACCACAGCCCGATTTCCCATTTCACCACATTATCCGACCGCTTCGTTAATTTAACCAAGTAAGTCTATGACTTTGACTTTGAAGAGATCACGTCCCGACAGCTCAAATAATTATGGCACCAATTATTGTCCCAAGATTGAGGCAAAAATTAGTGTTGCTTTTGAATACACTTTACAATGCAACCGCCTACAAATTATGCCAAACATCATAATATTACTATAATGTTTTCATCATTTACAATCATTTTTATAAGGTAATTTTTGTTTGACGTCTAGGTAAGAATGTACAACGTAGCCGTAGCTTGTGACTCGACGCAAGCCTTCTTATTGTGCTTACGGCCGCGAGTGGAAAGAAAATTAAATAGCTTTGAACTGAATTTTATACAGGCTTTTCTTGTTTTATTCCAACTGTTACGGAAAAGTTTACGTTTTTGTTTGTTGACGAAGTTGACTAATTTTCAGACATTCGCAGATGATGTTTGCTAATGCCTTATTCATCAAGATGATCAAACGTTGCACCACGGATTTCACTCTCAGTGCCGATAGTAATTTCTTTTTTCTAAATTTTATGATTTGAATTATTTCTTTGAGGCAGCCTTGCTTTATCTTTCATCTTCTAAATAGACAACACATTAGGAGTAGTTGATTTGATTCATGGACCCTTATAAAATAAAAATGTTTCTTGTACTTTTAACTTTTCAAAGCGAATAAAAATTATATCATTTTTTGTTGCGTATGTTCTCCAGCGGGGTGGCCAGTTTATCATAGCTCACACAAGCTTTTGACAGAGTTAAACAGTATTAGATTTTTTAATAACTTACATTGCGTGCTCAAAGCTTGTTTCAATTAAAAATAATCTCTAATATTGTGCATACTTGCCCATAGCTAGATGTGGATCAAGCTGCTTTGTTACAGATTTGTTGATTAAAGATTTTTATTTTATTTTAATGTACTGTTTTAAATGCCGTCTGTCAGGAATCTAGTTACGCATGGCACAGTCCAGGCAGAGTTGACTCGTGATCAACTGTGGTCTATGAAAAACTGGGTAGTGCCAGTGACAAACTGAGCCTGTGGCAACCTGGGTTCGTGACAAACTGGCAAGCTTGCTTTCTCCTTCCCATTCTGGTCACGTGATCTTTTAAACCTATCGATCTTGGTGAAGCTGCATTTCTTTTTATCAGATTGCATAGAATCTTAGATATCGTTACCTCAGGTGTGACTTACTTGACTTAAGCCTCTTGATTCCTTGAGGAACATAGGGCCTCAACAAAGCTCCGCCAACGGACTCGATTTTGGCAGGTCCTTCTTAGCTCTGCCCATGTTGTTCCTGACGCCTTCACTTCTTCTTCAACACTCCTTCTCCAGGATTGTTTGGGACGACCTACTTTCCTCTTTCCTTGTGGGTTTCAGTCAAGGGCTTGCCTAGTGATGTTTGATGCAGGCTTTCGGAGAGCGTGTCCGATCCATCCCCACTTAGTAGTTCTCGCTTTTGTTCTACATCCTGTGTTGCATTGATTTTGTCCTTCAGAACTTTTCTCTCTGTGATAAGAGACCATGTGCTTGTTGTTAGCCATTCTTTGTGTTTTCTTGTCTTTTTACCAAGGACTGTAGAGCACGCAGTTTTCCAGACTTCTCGGAGTTGTTGCCAGTGTTGGTCCACTGCATCTTCTGGTAGAAGAGGTAACATTTCAAACTTGTTTTTTACCTCCACTCTGAATTCTTCAGCCTTCACTTTCTCTTTCAAACAGTTCACATTAAACTTGAAGGATGGTCTACCTGTCTTATCTCTGTGGACTTTTAGTTTTGTTTTGAGAGTAGCTACTACCAGTTGATGGTCTGATGCTGCATCTGCCCCACGTTTTACCCTAACATCATGCAGACTCCGCCTCCATTTTCTACCTATGGTGATATGGTCAATTTGATTTTCAGTTTTTCCATCAGGGGATATCCAGGTGGTTTTGTGGATGATTTTATGAGGAAAAAGTGTTCCTCCAATTGTTAAATCATTAAAGGAGCAAAATTCAATGAAGAGTTCCCCATTTTCGTTTTGCTCCCCGACTCCGTGCCTGCCCATAATCAGTTCTCGGTCTGTATTGTCAGCTCCCACCTTTGCATTCAGGTCTCCCATAAGAATCTTCATGTCTCTTTTTGGTGTCTTGTCTATGGCTGCCTGGATCTGCTCATAAAAGTCCTCTTTATCTTCGATATCTGCTGCGTTTGTGGCTGCATAGCACTGTATAACTGTTTCACAAAGGCCCAATATTTCCAAGTTGTATTTCTTCATTTCTTTGCTTACTTGAGCACTTCTCCCCGTCTCATATAGGGTTCTGATGTTCCAGGTCCCTATCCTGGTCTTGTTCTTGGTTGTTAGAAGATTTGTCAGCGTACTGACTTCCTGAAGGCTTTCATCAGTCCGCGTCATAGGCTCTTCTAGAGAGGTCACTTCCTCAACCAAGTAGGTGTCGGAATTCTTTGTTGTGGTTTCTGTAACATTTTGTTTTTTTTACATGTCCGGGGTGTTAACCCAATATCATAACCCCCAACCTGGAGGGCCAGAGTTTTTGTAGAGTTTATTCTCCTAGACGGACTTCCTGCCACGGATGTAGAGCTCCATCTGCCCTGCCAGAGCCCTGTTGGCCAGCAATGTTTCGAGGTGACCCGGGTTGGCCTTCACGGCTAGCGTAGCGCCTCAGTGATACAAGACCACACCGTACTTCACCCAACCCAGCAATCCCCTACTTTATTCTGTTTCCACCTCCCACGACGTGGACGAAGGGTTGGACTTTGGGAAGCTTACCTCAGGTGTAGTATGTTCTATCTTTCGGAAAATACTTAGAGTATTTTAGAAATAAGAGAGGCCATTATACAACTAAAGTGACAATATGCATGCCTTTAATCTAAACTTTTAAACTGCATTTTTCATCTGCACAATATATCAATCCTAGAATTCTAAACACAATTCATCTCGGAGTCAGCTCAATAAATGCCCTCGTGAGTAAAATCATGAATAAACTGAACTGCCTTTTGAACATCACCTTGGCTTCCTCTACAAAACGTCACTTATTCCTTTGGGAATAATAGAATAATACTCAGGGCAATTATAATAGAACATTAGAGCACCATCAGCTTTGTCACTTAGATACTTTCACTGTCAAATGGCAATTGCATTTTGTGAAAATGTGTTTCTCGTATACTTTAATCTTTATAAAATATTAAAACTCACTGGTCTTGTTGAATAGTGGCCAGTATTTACACAATTCATTGCTTTCCCTTGCGTGCAAAAGGATAAATATGGGTCCTGGACCAATAATTCAAGCATATAATGTGTTTATAGTACTTCGATTAAAAAAAATCTTGTTTGTCACACAAAGGATTATACCCGTGGCTCCGGGTGTTAATGACTTGCGCGTCATGGATACCGTTTTAGAGCACGAGACAAACAGTTGCCTGCATGGAGAGTTATAAACATTATTGCACATTATTAATAATATTTGTTCTCAATACAACATTTGTTTGTCGGATTTTGCTCCCTTCTGGTTACTATCGGTGTTAATGTAATGTAACCGATTGAAACAGGAGTCCTTGTGTATCCCCACACCATCTCGTGTGTGGAGGCACGTAAATATGTCAGACGTTAGTCTTGTGACCCTTCGCCGTATATGATTCTCTTTTGAAAGACAGGAGACGTGCAACTTCGAGAGAGCTTTTCTACTGCAAAGGACATGCGAGTGTTGAATTTAACATTGCGTAACTGCTATAAGTTTTACATTACTTATTCTTACTCAACAACGCAAGCAACTTGTTGTGGCTCTGCTGTTTCAGTTAAGTTGGATATTGCTATTGGCTGAACAACTTCGTATCTGGGCACTTTGAATAATAGATAAATGCGACACAAATTTTGGTAAATCAAAATGTGCTTTTTACCCAAGGGTATCTCCATCAGTTTTGTCTGTCTGACTGTCTTTTCTATGTCCCTACAATTCTAGCTTTTTTTGTTCTGTCGTACCATTTTAAAGTAATCAATAATGACTAGACTACTGTCAAGGGAGAGAGAAACAGAGAGAGAGAGAGAGAGAGAGAGAGAGAGAGAGAGAGAGAGAGAGAGAGAGAGAGAGAGAGAGAGAGAGAGAGAGAGAGAGAGAGAGAGAGAGAGAGAGAGAGAGAGAGAGAGAGAGGGATTAGAGATAGAGAAGCAAACTAATACAGAAACTGGTAGTAAAATTTTAAGCATATAGACATATAGGAGAGACATACGCTAATGAATAAAACATCAATAGATTTATTTACAGACACTATAAAAATATATCCTTCCGATGAATTTATCCCTAGTCCCAGTCAAATATTTGTTTTTACTAAATACCAACGTAGGCCTTTCAGAATGGCGAAGAAGAAAAGAAATATGAGCATACAGCCCCCACTTTCATACGCCTCCTCATGCTTTTGTGTAGATACACCCTGGCCATCTTCTCAGTGGTTTCTATACATGCGTGTTATAAATTGTAATATGCTCTAGCATGTAGATTTGAAACCACGCAAAAGCATATTTTCCTATTTGAAAAAGAAATCTCTCGAACTGCCATCTGCAGAGAAAAAATCATTCTTGACAAAATGAGATCTACATTATAAAACATATTCAATTTTCGAATGAGAAAGCTAACCTGAAAAATAATACAATATTCTTACTCTTAGTTCGATTTAAATAGATATGGCATCATTTTGTTTTTGTTTAAGTATGATGCGTTTTTTGTTTGTTTGTTTGTTTACCTATTAATGATAATATTAATGCGAAATCTGCTTTTTAATATCTAACATTATCTGGGGTTTCTTTACAATAACATCGAAATACGCTTTGTTTTCATAGGACTTTCACATTTTTAAGCCCTTTAATAACAAAGAATGAAAAGGATATAAACTGGTTTTTAATAATTTAAATGGCCCCAGGACACTCTCGAAAGCCAGTAAAACTCTTTGGAAATCTGTATTATTAAATGCTCAGATCAGATTTACTGAGAGACATCAGAGGCGCAAAAAGGAAATCAGCTAAGGGAGAATTGTGAAATTGTAGAAGGTAGAAAGGAATAGCCACAGGTATTGGGACGAACAAATTTGATAAGGGGCATTTAGAGACACAAAAACTTGAAATAAATTTATTTTTCGGATATTGGCTGGCTAATCTTCATAGCATATTCGTGAAATATAAGTGAACATAGTAAGTCTTGCCCTATCTCTGACCCAACACCCATCAGTTTGAGGCGATGGTAAAAACATCTTACAGCTAACAATTTCTTACCTAACAATTTCAGTTAAACGAGCAAATGATTTCTATGTAACTAAATACTTATAAATTGTCACAACTTAGGATGAGTAGGAATTATTGAATACATCTTCCGTAACCTTTCCTGGTCTACCATGTTACAAATATGCAATAGTTATTTCTAAATTGTGCTCATGTGCCTTTGAGTTATGATCATTATCAATAAAATCGCTGTATTGTAATTTGGAAAATAAAAAGAATGCATTTTATTTGACGTAAGTAATATCTTAAGATATTGCAGATTAAAAAAAAACAAACGATTTATGTTTCATGATAATGCATTTATTGAATCATTTTTATTCTAGCTTAACTAACGGTTTTTTGTTTTTGTCGTCAACACTAGTTCGTAGTTTAAAGGAGACAAAATTCAAAGGAAGAATACCGTGTTTCTTATTAAATCCTATTTTCGCTGATTGGTTAACCAACGCCTGCGCAAGAATCACCTTTATTGTTTAAGTAGTGAGAGGGCTTTGTGAGTCCCATAACAGCCCTCTTACCAGTTTTATCCCAGTGATTTTTAGTTCCCAAGTACTCTACCACTTCAGGCTTATCGGCGAAACGGTCGCAATTTAGAAAAGCAAGTATAATAAGGAGAAGGAATAAAAGTGGACTGAACTGACGCAAGCCACCCTTAAATCCAACAGATATAGCCATATTAAGTTGCAGGTACCATTTAGTTGCTTGGTGGGATTGATCTCTTTGTTTTATTAGATACCTTACGATTATTACCTTATAAAATATTACAATAAAACACAGTGCCTAGCGATTAGCAACGTCAAAAGAGTTCATTCTGTGAGTAAAATCCGATTTAAAAAAACCCAACCCACACACTTAGACCACCTGTTTCAGATAAGCATCGAACTTAACTCTTAAAACCCCTTGCTGATTTTCTATAATACAAATGTCTCTTTCCCATGAGCATTTGGGATTTCGAAATACTTTTCTTTAATTGAAACGTTAATGGTGCCAGTAAAACCAACTACGTCAGCGACGGATCAAAGCTATAAAGGAAAATTAGGTCTATTCTTTTGTTCACTGTTTGACAGTAGGCTAACTCTCTCTATGCCACAGTGTTGACCCTATAATTTATTTTGTAACTTGTCATACTTCTGTCTTATCATATAATGTTGTCCATAATAGGCAACGCATTATGCCATCATAAGAGCTTATAAAGCTGTATCTATATACTTAATCGTCGATCGGTCGCGATTTTTTTTGCTCACATAATGTTATTATATAAGAGTTTCGAAGGGCGCAATTATTAATATTATGTAAGTAAAATGTAAACTATTTGATATTATCAAGCTCCTTAACTAATTGAAAACTTTTTTTGTGGGGGGCTTCAGGTAATGAGTAAAAAAAATCTAAAACGGAACCCTGAGGCACACCGAAAGGTGAAATAACTTCCTCAGCATAAGGAATTTCAACTTTTTCAGAGAGAGTCCAAGAAAGCGCATTTCTCATAATGTTAAAATTAAGTTATATAAACGATGTAACAGAATGTCACGGTTTATTGTGTCAAATGCTGTAACATCCTTAGCAAGCAGGCATTCTCAGAGCAAAGACTGACAATATTGTCATTGAAAACACGTACAAGAGCGTTTCAGTTGAATGCAGAGCTCTATAAGCAGATCAAAAAGTGGCTCTTAGTTTATTTGTTTCAATGGTAACATTATCAATCAACTTGTCTTTATCCGTGGCAAACTGTTACCACGATATCGTTATATGATATAGTTAATCCCCAAAAACCACCCCCGACGCGTCATTCATCTTTCTCTTTTTAACAAAACATTAACCACACCATATTTTTTTTGTAAATAGCTATTAATTTGCATACTGACAAATCAGATCTCTCTCTCTCTCTCTCTCTCTCTCTCTCTCTCTCTCTCTCTCTCTCTCTGGGTTTGACGTCTCCAAGGTTTTCCTGAGAGATCCTATGCGGCGCCAGAGGCAAGTCAAAGAAGTCTTCGTCGCATTTAAATCAATCACTGATTATTTCAAGACAATGAAGAATTTAAATTGAATTTGTTGACAAAAATACTTTTCAAGTTTTTAAATGCTGCATCTCTTTGGCATAAATAAATACACCGTTCAAGACCGATATTTCAAGAAGATGACTGACAATACAAATCAAATGTCATGAAAAAAAGTTTATGATATTATTTTGATATTATTTTACTATTGTTTTTTTTTGCATTCTTTCATTAAGGAATTTCACATTAATTTTCTTTCACTCAGCTTTGAAACAAAATGCTAGAATAATGTTAATGATGCGACTTTCAGTAGCACATCCCTTTTTACGTGTACAAATTAGTAACAGTTTCATACACGACTCCGTGTCAGTTTCATTATTATTATTATCAAAACCTTGAATCAAATATTACAAAATTAACCCTTTTTAAAATTCAACGTATTAAAGCTACTTATTCTGTGGGTGAAGGTCAAAATGTAACCACTAGAGAGACATTATTTGACAAAACCACCCATGAGCAGCGTCGGCGTTCTTGAGATAAAATTATACTAAAACTGGATCCCCAATACTGCCTGTCGGTTTAATTTCTTTCGTTTCGAGGATGAATCCTATCTTTTTCGATAAACTAAAAGGCCTCAAATAGAGCGATTATTGCTTTGAACGTGACTAGAGTAATCGATTGAAAATGCGAGCAAAGCACAAAGCGCCCTCCCTTACTTCCGGAAATATCTCTGGAGACGAGTTAAATATTAAGGTGCAAAACGCTTTGCTTTACTACACTTTCTGGTTGTAAAAGCTGGGCACATTTCTGAAACCAAGAGAAATGACATCCCTGTTTTATAAAGCTATCAATATATTTTTTTTTGCCTTGCGGATTCGTAAAACAAAGGTAAACGGTGTTTATTCGGGTAACCATTTAGGGTCGTAAGTTCGTCACGGTAGCTTACGTATCGTAGTAAGCCTTCTTATTTTCACTTCTTACGACAGGTCATAGGCTTACGCGAAGTTGTACTCACAGTTATAATAGTTCAATTTAACTAGGACGATGCCACAAAGAGCCTATTTATTTCTATATACGTATACGTTTCCAAAAAAATAATTATTATAGCTGTTAGTGTAGATAAAAAATTAGTCAAAGAAGCTGAAATACAATATTTCTTGATCGATCAGTGTATTTCTCGGTGACAATAAACCACCTTTCTTTAAAAAACTCACGTTTATTTTTACGTTTATTTTGTTCAGAACGAAATTTTGTGGCTGCCACTTCATCGAATCTTTTTATTTGGTATAAACAGGATTTTGCAGGCCTGAAAAAACAATGGAAGGGTAATGCACATGCACTTTGAATAGATTATGAGACAAACATAATCGCTAGAAGTCGCGACAAGTGAAAAAACAAGAGCATCGATTGTCATAACAATTTTCTTACTATTTGACACAAATATATAAACTAGTTTTTTTCTGAATGGTCTATTGAACGAAGTGTTTCCTTATATGCATTACATCCAAGCTAGACGCTTGTATAAAATAGAACTTGCCAACTTAGCTTGTAATGGGCGATGAATAGATACGCACTTTTTTGTCCTCGCTGTCAGATAACATCCATAACATAAACGAATGGCGATTGGAGAAGGGCTTTCTTTTTTGTTTCTTTTACCGTGCATGGGGACGGAGGAAAAAAAGGGGGAGGGAGGGTATGGCTTCTAACGAGGAAGATCTTTGTTCGGATATCAATCAGGCCACCATTTTTCTTCCGGGTTGAGTCGGCGAATCAAAGATCCAGAATACAGAAATCTTTATTCAACTTTCAAGGTGAAATTAAATAATACTGTCTTCGTACAGCCGAAAAATTAAAAAATGTTTACATCAATAACGGAAAAACTAAAGTGAAATGTTTACACAGAGATTAACAATATAAATAAAACATTATATCTCAACGCCACACCTAAAATTACTGAAAGTATTGGTATATGGGCTTCTCTCTTGCTTTGAGAGACAGTTGCGAGACAACTTAATTGCTGTCCATGGTTGTTCAGAAACCAAACAACAAAAGAACGAAGAAATTGGCAAATTGCACACGGCACTAACTTGTGTCATAGAAATTCTAAAAACGATTGAAGGATAAATATTATTAATTATGTGGCCTAATTTTCCAACTCGGATACGTATATACTATATATACTATATAAGTAACGCAAGAGGTTTCCAGATATTGAGACTGAGATGATATTGATAATGTTGGCTTAACAGGGAAAGACAGCGGATCTCTATCTCTCTCTCTCACTCTCTCTCTCTCTCTCTCACTCTGGCTGAAACTTCTCTTATGCTCCCATAGGAATTGATAGAGGACCAAAGGTCAAGGGGAAGATACGATGTGATAGATTCCAACCTAGTCCACTCTGTTGCCACCGGGCTAATCCTCAATCTAAGGGTTCCTATGTTCTGAATCTAGCCACACCGCAGTACAGTTATGCTTTATCATATTGTGAAATAAACACCACCTGACCTCCGTGTCTTGTTAGGCTTCAGTTTATTAAACCCTCTGCTTATCTCCCCTTTTTGCATTAGTTTCATTTTACACTTGTCCTTTCTTATTTTTTCCTCGCAAAAATCTTAAAGCCATGCCTTCCACATGTTTTGCTTATTTAGTCGGATACTATTTCAGTTTCTCTGTCCATCAAATATGTCGCATTTGGGCTTGTTTATTTAGTTAGATTTATTCTCTGTCATCCTGTATCATATATCTACAGATAAGAATTAGGTTTAATTTTTAAAGAAGCCATTTCTCTACATTTTCAATAATATATTGACAATACATCTAATGTGTATCATTTGGACATAACATAATTATTATCAAGGAGTCTACATTTCTGGACAAAGCTCACTCTAAATGTTATGCGTTTGGTTTAATAAAATAAACTCTTCACCTAAAAACATAGCCCTGTTTTGATTACAATTATTATTAAACAGAAATACCATTTTCACTTGAAAAGCTCAATATTTACAGTCACACAGCATCGGAGAGTTGACCCATGACTCTTGCAGTACTTCTAATTCGTACATAGCAGCCTGTCTGCTTCCTCAAAAGAATTTGCTACCTTACTTATCTTGTACAAACTGGACTGTTTATGTCATAAGCTTTTAATGGACAGGAAAAGGCATTTGGTCAGTTCCATTTGAAGATTACGTCTTTACGTCCAATGCAAGTCGCAGCCAGCCTCAAACTAGGCTCGAAAAGCATGCCGCCTAATCGGTGGCTTAAAATAACGCTTTGTCGATCTTCGCCTGAAACAAAACTACATGTATTGCAATCACTAAAAGGTGAAAATATCCTCTTTTATTCTCATTCTCACTGAACTCCATGTCTATCGGTAAAGCCTACCAGGTTTTACAAGCCTGATGCAATTTTTTTCCAAAATAGCCCTTTATGTTCACACGATAAATACACCGTGCCCTACATATTTGATTAGAATAAAAATCGCGGTATCTGATCTGTTCTCCGCACAGATTATGAAATTTAGGAGTAGATAAAAAACACGTATATAAAAGTCATCCAAAAATATACACGTTGAAAACATAACAATCCCTCCTTTTCCAAGACAAGATTAGAAAGCTTTCACGATTGATATTTTCCCGAATTTTTTCTAACAAATACTATGCGATGAGAAAATACCTACCCTATTCCTGTTCCATCAACTTAGAATACTTAATTTTCCGGAAACTCGCCGCCATATTTCCCAGCTTGAGTACATTTTCTGGAATGCAAATGGATGCTCTTCCGAAGGGCTGTTTATGCTTCTGTGAGCACCATATCTTGTGGCTCTCGCACAAACCCGAGATACAAGTTTGTGCAATACTGTTACGGAAGTAATCAGACATTTGCACACACATCGTGTCACACAGACTTAATTATTTCAACTGTCTACTTGGCATTTACCTTGGCTTTCACTTTAAATCAGAGCCGGTCTCTGGTTGGGCTAAATGCCACATGATAGTCAAATGAAATTCGTAATTAGTTTCAACTTTCGAGGGCCAAAGGCTTAGCATAGACTTAAGGACCATTAATTTCTTGTTCAGCTCCTCAGCCCAAAATACCAGATTAAATTGCGCTGACTAACTTATATCATAACAAACATTGACGCTTAAAGAAGCCCATGCACGATCAAGCCTTTTATCCTGGTTAAAAAATTATAATTTATTATAGATATAATATAAATTATATATTAGCTTGCCATTTAGCTGCGGAAATATGCAATTTGAGGATAATTATTATAAATATTTGAAAGCACTTTTGCACCACAGATAACGGAAAATCGTGATTGAAATCCACGAATCTATGACCGACTTTCAAAACGAACTTCAATGCAATCAGACATGATTACTCTACGGATTGTTGCAGAAAAAATGCTGATTGCATAAAATTAGTTTTAGGTTGCCACAACTTGTCAATTTGAAGATTATGCGAACCAGTTGAATTGTGCTATGGAAATTCAAACATATTCGATTCAGCCAATACGAGTGCAAAACATGTAAACACTAATCGACAACAATACTCATTTAATAAATGAGGTAATTGCGTGTTTTGACACTAAAAGTATTGATTTTGTATGGGAGTTTCGTACAAATGTTTGTTCACTTTGTAAACACGGCCTGCAGCCTGCTCTTCGGAAGTCTTGAGCAGGCTTTATCTTTACCAGACTGGTAACAATTTTTATCTCTCTTAATTTAATCCTCTCTTTTAATATTTATGGGCTACTTAATCTTATACCAATCACAAACACCGCATCATGTGACGTGTTAATACATATATATGTGTGTGTAAATATATATATAAATTATGTAGGACAATCATAAGGAATAGATTAACAGTGATAAATATGAAAATCTGGGTTTGGATCAAATCCCGTGAATGACAATCCATATTTGGGCCGGTTGTATTATAGGCCGTATTGTTGTTTTATAGGTTGTATTTCAATTTCCAACTAAGCTTAGAAAATGCAAGATCTTTAGTTTCCGAGCTCTTTAGTCGATATTATTCACGTTAAAGCGGTCAACTTCACAAATAAATCAAATTGGTGAGAACAAAAAAGTGTATGTTCATCTCGTACTTTGATCTGTGTGTCATCTATCTTGTCTTTTCATGACCAGTCTATATTGTCAAGACCTTTACCCTACCGTGACCAAGTTTAATATTTTGCGGCTGCTGAGAAAACGCTTTCTTCAGATGCAAACTTTGTAACTCTTGATGTCTGTTTCATTAAACAATGTCATGATGAGTTCCTTTATGATGACGCCCCTTCCACCGTCGCTGCCATGCATTAGTTACTTCCATCGGTGTGAACAATATCAGGCAACGGGCAAGGCATTGATGTAAGGTATAATTTCCCTTCAGTGACTCTTAGCATATCTATCAGGATAATGGCCCAAACTCAACCACATATCTATACTCTAGTTCTTTTAGTTTTTCGCTGCCTCCTGTGGCAAGGTGGATTCACTTTGTCAAAAGATTTTAAAACAAAAAAAATAACACAAAAAGCAAGCAGACAGACAAAATTTGAACGCATTACTAGTTTGGTACAATCCCCTTTGTGAAGACATACGTCTTTCATGGCGAAAACACCAACCTCCCCTCTCCTTCTCGCTCTTTATCTCTCTCTATCTTTCTCTCTCTCTGTCTCTATCTTCTTTCTCTCTCTCGCTCTATTTCTGTCTTTCCCTGCGTGTTTCTGTCTTTATATCTGAATACCTCTCTTTTTGTCTCTATCCTTGTTCTTTATCTTTGTCTCTCCCTTCCCTTCAGAACATTTTTCGCACATCAACAATATATAATACTTAAACTGTACTGCGTATCGCAGGAAAATTAACAAACCAACAGTAGCAAATAATAGAGGTTAACCATTTTGATCGACAAATTATAGGCGTTAAATATATACAAATTACACCCAGTATTAGGAAAAATGCAATATAAGGGAACCTGTTTTATTATTCTTAAAAAAGAAACATGAATTTTTTACGTATTTGTAAAAGAGACAAAAGGCAACACATTAAGAAGATACATTTTCAAAAGAGCACTTGACACCTGCAACATAAAGGCACGCACCTAAAGGGAATTTTCTATATTTTTCATTATGGAAGGAGGTTTTCGTCACCATTGAAATGAAATGAGCAATCGATGGATACAGATGGCCTTTCTTGTTCAACCCGCTATAGAAAGGCAGTTGAAGGTCGAAAGGAAGTTGATTTGCTTGTTTATATTGTGTTTCCTCCGCCTCAACTTTGTCTATGTTTTTATGACTCTCTATTTGTTCATATACGTTTGTTTCCTTTTCTGTCTGATAGACGTTCTGTCTGTCTCTCTGTCTGTGACTGTGTCTCTTTCGCAAGCTGGCCCCTTCATCAATTTTTTGTTAGCTTTACCCTTTACGATACAATAAAACGATGAATTATAGAATCCATTTTTGGATCGTTGTACTAACATTCATTTTGAAATAGGAAAGTAAAGATCGATAAAAACTAATCCACAGCATGTAAGATATGAAACTGGAAACCTTTCCCACCAGCGTTATCACTTCTCACAGTGCAACGATTCTCAATTCATTATCAACTGGTTTTTTGTTCATTAGAATGCAAACTCGTTTTCTATTTCTGCGATATCGGGACAGAAAGCCGATTCCGTTGGTTCCACAATCAAATTGTAGTGGAACAATCATAAATATTGCAACGTGACTGGAGATATCTGGAGTCGACATCACATTAAGGTGGCTGCGCTGTTATCTGGAAGTTGCAAGGCATCGCGCTGTTACTGAGGCGGGAGGGTCGGAAGATAAGGCGTGCGCAGATATCGAAGCAAAGTGAAACCTTAGTGGTCTCACACATACGTAATGTGTTGAGCATCTAACAGGTTTATTTACCTTGCCCAATCTGCTTATAGCTTGGTTATTTCAGGATTTATAAATCCACACGTAATTGTTCCCTAACCCTTATTCATTTTTGGACAAATGACATAATACTTTATAAGGCTATGTGACCTCATTACATTTCTTTAAAAATCGATAGGGTTGTTAGACGAGATTATGTCATTTTCGTAGGAGAAATTTTAACTTTAATGAAATAGAGTAAGAGAGCAGGGGCGTGAAATGGAGAATAATTCTGAGCGTAGTTAAAACCAAACATTTTTTGTTTATGAAACATTTTATTGAGTATCCGAAAATTTAGAAACACTGAAGAAGATGATGCTTGTGGAAAAGTCTTTCACTGTACATAATGACTTTGCTTTACTATACATTTTTTACCACTATTTAGCGTACGGTCTTTCATAGTATGCTACAAATAGATCTTCAATAACAACATAATCTTGTGGGTTTTAAGTCCATGCATATCTTTTACCTATACATTGTTTAGCTTTGTATTAACCTAAAAATGTCTCATTGTGATGTAAATGATGCCAGAATATGATGTAATATCGCTCCGAATATTTTAGGTCTCCGATGTCTTAATGTACACATATTACGTAATTTACGATTTCAAATATAGATTTAACTCCAGAGCAAGAGCTAAAATCTGAAACTGTATAATTATGAATTTTTGCGCACTTTTAAATATGTTGCTTCATTACATATCATGAATAATGTTGCCTGCAAATTGAAGTTGATTGAAGGATTTTAAAAAGTAGACATGTTTCACCCACCAATATGTTGCTTTCATAATGTTATGAGTAAACGATCATTACACAGGTATAGCAAGGCATTGGCATGCGAAAATAACAGGCAGGGGCACCAAAATAACAAAATTTGCACTGAGATGCAAAGTGAGATACTTCATAAAAATATTAGGTACAGTTTGGACAGTTAAGATACATAGTATAGTAGGCTTGTATGCTTAAAAACAACAACAACAACAACAACAACAACAACAACAACAACAACAACAACAACAACAACAACAACGAAAATCACTGAGTATTGTACTGTCCAAGCTATAATAGCTTACCAAGTTTAAATTAATATATCACTATTACCATTGCTATGAACAAATGTGTTAGGTCCTAGCTTCAGTCGACCCTGTTACTTTGCTTGTTATTTTGGACAGCTTCGCTCAATTGACTACCGTTAGCCTGTTTTTTTATTTATTTTTATAGCAACTGTCTTCATTTGACGGAGGCCTATTAGACATCGGTGAACAAGAGATGATATTTTTAAGTAAACATCGTACACAAACAACAGTGGATTTTCTAGATCTCAGGGATTTAATAACGCGACTTGCTTTGTGGAGTGATGTATTACGGGGAAATGAAGCCTTGTCAGTGCAAAATTAAATAATCTTTTTTTAAAGTTCTAAGATTTTAATTTCTAAATAGTGCGACAGAAATGATATTTATAATACTTGTGACGTTAGTTAACCCTAAGCTTCACTTTGGTGGGTAGGAGAACTAAAATTGTTTATTAAAAACGTTTTGTACACCCCAACGTTAGTGTTATTTTATAATATGAGAAGTTAACGTACATTCTAATATAATTATTACTATGTACTACTACTGCTGCTACTACTACTAGATCGAAATCTATTCAGTTGTGCTTGGAATATTTTGAACTAATCATCAGAATGTGGGACATTGTTGTAGCACCACTGAGCGAGAGGCCTGCATCGTGGTCTTCTGCTCTCCCTTTTGCCTTTTAGGATGCTTTTCATAATTGTAGCATTTGGTGGGGTTGGACGATTTCAGTTTTTTATTGCTTTTTATGTACTTAAGTTTTTCTCTGCTTTCAGATTTATTGAAATATCCTCATTATCTATTTTCTGATTTTAAAACTTCCATTTTGTCCATTAGTGCTGTTATACAAGTCCATATCTTGCATCCATGCAGGATTACAGAGAGAAAGAGAGAGAGAGAGAGAGAGAGAGAGAGAGAGAGAGAGAGAGAGAGACATGTTACATTATGAAACAATCCCACAACCCACAACGCTTGGGGTCAGATCGGTAGTAAAACGACCTTAAAGTCAATCAGATCGATTCGAGCCCGTAAAACCGGTACTAATAAAAATCCAAATCAGGTAGAGGCTCACAAGACCAGGGATTATCCAATACAACTGTAATCATTCGCCTTTACGGTGCCGACCAATCAATCCTAAATTTTATATATAATTCATTGTGACCCAGAATTAGAAAAACCCATTTGAACTAAAGCGGAATTCAAGAATCTAATTAATTTGTAAAATCATAGGCTTCCAAAAATAACCGACACAGCCACCGAAAAAACGGATATAAAAAAACAACTTGAAGCAAGAGTCAAACATACGTATATTTTAAACATCTTTGTATCGTGCTGCGCACCTATAATAATGAACCAGTAAATATCAAACCATACAATGTACAGATTAGTGGTCATTGTTGCTCTGTAGGCTGTTTGGGTGCGCTGATAAATACTCTCTAAAAACAAAAATAAAAAAACAAAAAGGGAAAAAACAAACAACAAAAACCACAACAACAACAACAACAACAACAACAACAACAACAACAACAACAACAACAACAACAACAACAACAGCAACAAAAAAAAACAAACCAAAAAAAAAAAACAGGGTCACCGGATCAAACAAAAACTTACAATAAAAGTAAAAGTTCTTAATCATCTTCCCATCGCGCTTCGCTCTATTACGAATTTCAAAAATATTCCAAACTAGTTTACATTCGTAGTCTAGTAGGCTAGCAGGTTAGTAGGCTAAACCAAATGATCTCCAAGTATCGTTCATTCCTTAATTTGTGGAAAATTCGTCAGAGATAAATCACTATTACCTTGGTGTGCAAAAATATTTCACTTCGTTCAAATCGGCGACTTTGCTTTCTGTTTTTGGATGTCTTGCATGCTAAACAGTATCATGCTAAAAATGAGTAGATATCGAGGCTTCCAAAAATAGTTTTAGAAGACTAGATGTATTATAAAACACTTTTACCCTTGGTGTGCAAAAATCTGTCCACTTCGCGAATTCGATGACATGGGCTTCCATTATCGTAAAAGCAATTGTTTATAGGTCTGAATTAACGATCAGCACCGTAAGGGATGGAGGAAAAAAAATATCGACAGCTTAGCACTCTCGCGAGGCCATGAATTTATTTTTTTACCCTTACACAAATTAATTCACGGTTTCAAAGAAAACTTGGCACACTACAGAATTAGATATTCCCGTATTGGAATTGAATTTCGGAGAATAATTCCCTCTTTCAAAAACCATTTTCAAACGCTATCCATATCTCTTGAAATGTTATCCACGCCAGAGTTACGGCTTTGGTACTCGCCAGGACGTTTTACTTCTCGATCATTGTTTTTTCAGCGAAAACTTTAGTGATACATAGCGTTTTTTTAAGAACATCCTCTTGGTCCCATTTTGGGTAAACGTAAATATTGATGCTTTCGTCTGGATTCATTTTGATTATCTTTCATTTACATCTAGTCATGTGTTAAATGAAAATAATCCGCAAATATTATCTCTTAGAGACAAACCAATGATCCTAAGGCAGCATTGTAAAATTAAAAAAACTGGAGGTTGAGCTTCTACGATGCCGAATTTGCTCTGGCTAATCCAAGTTTCACGGAGAGCTCGCCTGGTATTGGAAGCAGTTGATCATTGTCAGCCAGAGTACCACTAATCTGAGAAGCTTGTCTTATATTTCTACTCTAAATATGTCCTTGTGTTATTGTATTTTTTGGGGAGGAAAAATGGGTTGGGGGCGGTCAACAGGTTTCACGATATTAAACCATTGATGGTGATTTAGTCCATAGAAGCTCAACGGAGCCAGAAAGAGAGGAAATTAAGAGAGCAGCTTGAGGGGGGCGGAAAGAAAAGAGAGAGAGAGAGAGAGAGAGAGAGAGAGAGAGAGAGAGAGAGAGAGAGAGAGAGAGAGAGAGAGAGAGTGAGAGAGAGTGAGAGAGAGTAAAGAGAAAAAACAAAGAGAGATGAGTTTTGTTTGTTTTACGGCACGTCCAAAACTCATAGTAGATAGATAGATAGATAAATAGAGAGAGAGAGAGAGAGAGAGAGAGAGAGAGAGAGAGAGAGAGAGAGAGAGAGAGAGAGAGAGAGAGAGAGAGAGAGAGATAGAGAGATACTGACAGACATGCAGACACGCACCAGTTCTATTACATTTATAAACAACTATATCTCAAAATTCTAAGTTCCTAGCTATCTGGGTTTAGGTGACATGGGGCTTTAAAGTTTGGTTAAATTCAAAGTGACAGAGCAATTTATTTTCTTAAAACCCGCATGTCACCTTTTCTATTTTTTCGGTGCAAATCTTCGCAAAATTTTTTACTTCTTTCAAAGTAATATAAGAAATTTAATTACGTTTCTACATGTTTGCTTTGGTCATCATCCAAGCCGTGGCATACTAAACAACATACCGCAGTAAATGATTTTGAGAGGTCAAAGATCAATAGGTGTAGTTTTATAAACACATATCGTCAAAAAAAATCACGAACTGTATATTACTGGCTGGCTACCCGGCTTCGCTCGTGTAATAATAAAGCATGCATATTGCAGAGACAAAGGAAGTGTGTGTGTGAGAGAAAGAGAGAAAGAGAGAAAGAGGGAGAGAGAGAAAGAGAGAGAGAGAGAGAGAGAGAGAGAGCAATAATGTACTCACATTTCATAGGATTTCCTTGTAAACAACCTTTTCGCTATTTCCATTGTCTGTTAATGATAAATGGAATTCCAGTTTCCCGCTCGAGAGAAAGATAGAGCATCAAATTGCATGCCGTGACTAAAGATGGGCTGAGTCACGTGAGACCCACAGTTTGTAGGGTTTGGCCTTGAGATTTAACAATCGTCATTGCAAAGCATGGCTGCAGAGGGAACTGGTTCCGTTGAAACAGAAATGGCAGTGACGTGTCGGGCGGTTCAAGATTTATTCTTGGTATACCAACCAATTGCTATTTCCACCTGGATAACATTTCTGCAGCAGCTTATAACAATGCATCGGGTGCCATTAATTAATTTTGATGGAAGCAATGATCTTTATAGCATCACAGGAATTTCAATTTTTATAGAAAGATGATGTGGTGACAAGCCTGATATGTCAATAGAGTTAAGAAATTCATTGGCAGTAAAGAGGTTTCATGGATGAAATGGTCTTTTGCAAACTCATATGCTGATTTCAGATGTTGCACATACTTGTTATGAGTGTGCAAAATATCTTGCAGGCAGAGAATAACATCTGGACGAAGTCCATCGATGATGCTATTTCGTCTCCTCACATGATTATAAGTATCCATGAAATACAGGGTTCTCGATCATGGATTTCAAGGGATCTATTATATCACATGTCTGTCGTTGGATCCTGAAGATTGGATTACATCCACCGGAACGCACTTCTTAGCATGCAAGAGAAGTCAGTTGAAAAGCGCTGTTGTACATACGGATTTTTTCCAAGAAATGTAGGCTACTGCACTGATTGCTCTGATTGTGCATTATACAGAGTTCGTAGTTCTGGAGGATGGTTCGGAAGTGGTTCTAAAACAATATTTACATTTGAACAGCACATTTCCTTTGTCTCTTTTGTGAATGTTGTTGATTGGCACTGCTGGCACTAGATTGTCATAGCACCAATGTGACATTCATTGCGAAGTGTATGTGGCGCATAAGTAAATCTTTTTGGCAGGATGATCGGTGCCAGTGGTTTTGGTGGCTGCCGTTGATTCTCTGTGTCATAATCAGCATTCTCTCTATCGTGCTTACGTTATTGTTGTCGGCATCGCCGTGGTGTTTGGACATCAACCGTAAAGCCGTGTTCATGTCTTAGAGCGTTTATTACAAAGGAATAGAGCAATTTTTAACCCATATTTTTTCATTCTCGAAGTATAAATATGTTCAAACACTTTTTAAAGACGTCGTTTTCGAAAAAAAAATAATCAAGAACTATCTTTTACTGGAAAAAGTGTTATAATATAAAGACACTGCAACTATTTTACGAAGTTAAATGCCACCTTTTTCAAAAAATACTAAAAGGCAGTAGGTTTATAATAAATTCATTAGCAATTAGCACAGGTAGACAATCTCAAAACGAAATAATATACACAGCAAACATGATATATGTAATAACACGCTTTTAAGTCTGTCCAACTACAAAGAAAGAGAGGTATTAATTTTCTATTCAGCCACATCTTTTTGTGTCCATTTCATTTTTTTACGTTTGCGATCGTGACCATTGCCTCTTCATGCGTGGAGTAAACATACACGTAGTAATCACATGTCTTTTGTTGTTGTTGTTTTTGTTGCTGTTGTTGTCGTTTTTGTTGGTATTTTGTTGTTATCATTTACTTTAGTTTTAAAATTTAAGATTTATGAAATATTTTTCTTATTCCAAAAAATATCTTTTTATTTTCTCTCTTTCATACGAACTAAGTTCGTGAATTAAGCACAGACATAGTATGTTGCTATCAACGTTCATTTGTATACATTCTCCCCAGCTGGCAGTACATCTCATGAGAATGGACATGTCAATAATGAATTGCTTTGATGAGAGAATGTCTACCTTCATTGTCATGTAAATTATTCAATGCGGCTTTCTACCAATCTTGTGATCATAAGGCTTCTTTTCATACTGAAATTTTCATTCATAACGTCTTAATGTAAATAAGAAATTTTCCAAAGAAAGGAGGAATCCAACTTGCATCGTGTAAATGTCGCTTTTGACTGGTCCTCTACATTGTTAATTCGTATGAAGATGTTTCTGCTCATGATCAGGTAGAGGCACAATGGTTTCATACTTTCAAAAACATCTGGCCTTGAACCATGTGGTTGATCTTGTTGTAACTCTTTTGATAACTAAAAATGTTTTAAATGTATTCACTTTATTGGCACTATTCGCTTTATTTCCAACTGACATTACAACTTTTTTAAGTTGCTAAATTAAGTCCAAAAAGTTTAATATCATATTAAACAATATTTATTTTTCATTGGTTAACGGCTATCTGTTTATTTTGTACTCGACATAAGCACTTTGAATTGTATCTTAGATAGGCAAACATGTAATCCATTAGACATGATCACTCAGTTTAGCTGAATCTTTACTTGTTTTCCCCCCTCCATTTTCTGACCCATCAACATGTGTCCAGTTTTCCGCCGTCTTCCCTTATAATTTGGATTATCCATACATTTGTTTACTGTTGAACATATTTCTTTCCGGCATAGACATCCTACTTGATGTGCTGCCACTTCTATGCAATATTTTCTACTAGTATTTTTTCCAAGTGTGTGTACAATGTCTTTAGTAGGCCATTTTTCTCCACCATTCAGTTATATTCCACTGTTGTTTTTTCATGATCTTCTTTGCCTGAATACACGAAAGCACTATTCCAAATAAGGGTAATATAAAATTATATTCTATGTTCTTCCTTCACAAGAGTTCATGAATATGTTGAAATATGTTAGATTGGTGTGTCCGCACGGACCACAGACTTGTGTAATGATCTACAATTAAGGCATTTTATTTAATAAACTCTGTTCAACTTAACATGACTTAGATTTCTTTGTAAAGGAAATTTTAAATGTCCGTACATATACATTTTATTCAATTGAACAACATCAAAACATATGTGAAAGAAAAAAAGGACAAACGATTAAAATAAAAATGCTAGAATACATTAATATTTTACGATAGGCTTGTATGACATATATTTTTTGAACAAATACTGTCGTTATGTCTCCACCAAAAAGCTTTAAAGGCTTGCCAGGGCGGGCAAACACTATCATATCAGAGTGATCCGATTATGGATAGGAAAAAGCTGCCCATTCTTGACCCCAGCTACCTTTGTGTTGAATTCTATGCTTTTTCCATTATCCAGTACAAAACACTAGAGCGATACACGAAGTCAACAGAAGTCAATAATTATGAATACGAATGAGCACACTCCAATCCATTTGAAATATTTACAATCCACTCATCATCATACTGGTAATTATTGTGTATACAGAAATCAGTTAGTTTTAGGGGATTGTGTGTGTTTACGCTCTCCACATTGTATTCTCTTCTAAAGTTTTGCTCCCGTTGATAATTTTTTATCTCACCGATAAATGCACTCAAAAGCTTGGTGCAAATGTTACATTATGTTTATACCCAAAAAGCTCTATGAATCAAGTAAATAATTTAAAGTTTACAGAGTGTAAAATTCACAAAAGCCTAATCTCCAAGAAAGCCGTGAAAAACAAAACTCAGGTTTACGTACACGATAAGATACGATTAGATAATATTAAGGTAAACTTTTTATTTATTTTAAAGTTTGGATTGGTGAAAACAATAATATTTGCCAAAGATAACAATATGTGTTTATTTGGGAATAAAGTTAGCTTCATGAACATTATACGACACGTGTCTTCAAAAAGATACCATCTCCACTATAGGTTGTGATCCACGTTTCTACATTTTAGAATCAGTTACCACATGATTAAATTGTAGATAACATACATGTTTCTTTACCTTTTGTTCCAGGTAGATATTTATTCTGCATGGTCATATAGAATGGAAATCAGATGAGGATTTTCTCAATTCTGACAAAGTAATGGAAAGTCAGATATCCCTATCTCTCATGGAACGACCGCCTGTTTATTTTTACAACTGAAAGGCGCTCTTGCATCATTTAACAGCGGCCATTTTCCTTGCTTTTATCTGTCGAATCCCAAAATATGACCGAATTCAACTCAACCGATGGAAACGGGACAGGTAATAAATAAAAATATTCCTTTATTAAAAACCCTTTGTTAGGTATAAATCCTAATAAATTAATATTATCCAATGAGGATCCTCCTCCTCCTCCTCCTCCTCCTGCTCCTCCTCCGCCTCGTTCTCCTCCTTCTTCTCCTCCTCCTCCTCCTCCTCTTCCTTCTTCTTCTTCTTTTTCTTCTTCTTCTTCTTCTTCTTCTTCTTCTTCTTCTTCTTCTTCTTCTTCTT
>RQTK01000012.1:1090499-1109082 GCA_003991915.1 Elysia chlorotica
ATAAAATTAAAACCCCCCCCCCCCCCCTATAAAAAACTGGTTGATCTGGGCGAATTCATGATACTGATCTGTCAACATGGGAAACGACATTTACACCACATTTATTGATGCTGCTGCTGTTACTACTATTACTACTACTACTACTACTACTACTACTACCACTACTACTACTACTACTACTACTACTACTACTACTACTACTACTACTACTACTACTACTACTACTACTAATAGTACTAGTAGTATCACTAGTCTGATGAAGCCAATAAAGGTGAAACTTGTATATGTATCTTCTACCTGTAGTTATTTTTTTTAAATTTATTTGTCCCTCAGTTACTTAGTTGTGCGTATTCCCCCTTTGTTATTATACCACTACTACTAATACTACTATTACTATTGCTGCTGCTGCTGCTACTGTCACAAGAACTAATAGTGTTGTTGCTGCTGCTAATAGAAATGCGATAAATTCAGCGCTACTTTCATTTTTTTATTTTTTCCTCACTTTTTAATTCCACAGCCTTGTTCTCATCAGTCAGGAAATTCATATAGTCGATGAAATTCTTGTCATTGGTTTTCACCAAAACGGACTTTTTCATGGATTTTCGGACGAGGCATGCAAGGTAGTAGGGATATTCTTTTTAAAATCATATTATAAAAAAATTATTTATATTAATTTGTATAACTGGTTACAAGACTTATTAAAAAATAAAACTTTAAGAGACTCAATATTTATGTAAAACAATTGATTACCCTTCTGTGTCAAATACATTCCAACATTATATTTCTAAATCAATCATTTTAGTTACTATAGAAATCATTTGAGGTAATAAATTATTGTTTACTTGAAAAATTATCTACATGAGTAAATACCACATACGTTATTCAGAAGCAAATGCTTTCCAAGCTTTTCCATTTTTTCAATACACTGAAGAAATCAATTTGTAGTAGAACAATATTGCAGAAAAAACAAAGAACGTATAAGACGTGGATAATATAAGCCGTCCAATATAACTGTCCAAACATCCTCCAAAAATCACAGGCTAAATCGGAAATCACAAAAAAGATAAATAAACTTTCAGTACAGTTTATAGTTTTTTTAGGAATTCACTACATCACAGTTTAACAACGCACCCACACTTACAGCTCCTACTGATACGCTTCTCTTCATATTTGAAAAGTTAAAGTACAGTGTATTATAGCACTATCGATGGTTCGGATATTTTAGTTTTTATTCTTATTAAAGAAATTATTTTGTTTTAAATTTGGGTCACATTTTTCTCGTACAATACTTCTTAACAAACTGAAGGGACTATAAAATTATAAAGATCTCTGCCTCTGCCTCTGTGTGTACATCTGTCTGTATGTCTGTGTGTCTGTCTACGTAACAAATATTGATACTATAATAAACGTCTGTCCTCTAAAATGAGGATAGCAATTTTTTAAACACTCTACACATTTTTTTCGATTCCTTTTTGGACAGATTAATATGTTTTTTTTTTCGGGCATTGGTATAGATTTTAATTAATCCTTCAGATTATGTCCTTTTACGATGCTGACATTTAATTTGATTTATCATCATTCACCCTCCATCCTACATATTCTGTCCTTTTGTGACTTCTTTATCTAATTATAATTACTTAACGTCCTCTACCCTTCCTTCTACCGATTTGTCCATTTTTGACGATAATATTTATTGCAACACTGTTCACCCTTCCTACTCCCCTACAGATTCTGAAACATCCGAAACTTATATATAACCATATTCAACAGTCGTCCTACCTTTTGGGACGCTGATATTTCTTCTGACAATGTTGACCCTTCGCCCTCTCCTTGAAATTCTAAAACATCGGACACTGATATTCTCCATCCTGCCTTTCGGGACGCTAATATTTATATTGGCACTGTGCACCCATCCGTGTCTCTACAGATCCTGTCCTTCTCGGACGCTGTGTGCAACTTGATGTCCGCCTGGCTTATCGTGGTCATGGCCCTGGAGCGTCTGTGGGTGGTTTCCATGCCCTTCAGGACCAACGGCACCATGTGGTTCAGACAGAAAGGCGCCATTATCATCATCCTATCGCTGCTGGCAGTCATGTCGGCCACTCAAGTGTTTCGGTAAAAATATCAATCTAAAAAATTTATACTGTATTTATTTTAGAAACTCAGCGGGGAGCTAGATAAGAAAAAGTCTTCAGAGAAGGAAGCCCTTTAGTGTTTCAACGCTCACCCCATTATTTTACAAATTACAGAATAAAAATACAAACATTTTCAGCCGTTACTAGATGTTGACACAATATTGTTGAATATGTAAACCATTAATTCTTTCTATGATGTACCTACTAACGTATTACATACATGTTGTTCACATCTAATGTATATGACAATAAAATGAGCCCAATAGAAGTTCATTATAAATTGAGACAGAATATTGCAACTGAAAAATACAGTTTTCTTCAATCGGAAAAGATTAGAAATAAAAGTTGAGAAAATATTGCTATTTACTTCTAACAATCTCTTTCCGTACTTTTTTAAACTTAACTTTCAATCTTATCTGAGAGCCCAAATAAATACAATTTCATTGCAGAAATTGGAAATACTAAAAGAATCAGAATAATAATTCTTTAAAAACATACAACGGTTGAAGGTTTAACAATAAATGTTTCAAAAATTCTGCAAAAGATAAACGAAATAAAATTTACATAAAAAAGGAAAACATTGTCCTTGGCTCTGAAACTGTCCCCTTTCTCTTTTTTGGCTAAAAAATTTATTAATAATCAATGCGTAAAGTCTATCATTTCTTTATGCCATTAACCTATTAAGAACGCCGAGATGAATAATCATATTTAAGATCTCTAAAACGCAATGTTTACCAAAGAGATTGAGCGGCTGCATAACTAAAAGTCATGACATTCCGTACTGTCCCTTTAGCATCGTAATTTCATCACCGTTGGGAAAAAAAAACAAGGCAAAACAAATCGAAGAAAAAAAAGTATGCGGTTCGTGGAAAGACGTAAATGCCTGGCACTTTTTTCATAGGATAGACGTAATTATTAGATATTTCATCTAAAATGCAGCAGTCTCCATAAAATTCAACCGTTATCTAAAAGTTACTTTATCACTTTAGTTGTCACTTTTATTGTCCCTGAAAACAATAAGATGTCTAACATATTTTTGTTGCTGTTAATGCACATGTCAACTTTACCTCCTATGAAATAATGTCAACTCTAATTAAAACTTTTACCGTCCATTAAAAGGTATATTTTGTCTCTGATTTTGTACAACGCATTCTTTCATAAATAAAAGAAAACATCATAAAAGCAAAATGAAAGCACACATAAAAACAAAAGTAACTTTTTATGCGACATAATCTAAATGGACATGTCATTTCCAAACTACCGGATGACGCTCTCTTATACCATGATTTATTTAGAAGTAAAGAGAGGGAATCAAAAAGGTTTTAAGCTTTGTTTGTGACAAAAACCATCGTTGGATATTTAGCACGAGCACGCCTAAAGGCCTGAGTCTAATTACGCTTTAAGCAGCGTATGCCTTCCATAGAATATCTTGTTAAGACAGAGTAATGGGGTTTGATTTAATTCCTGTCCAAAGTCATTCCAGTTTCACGAGATAAAATGTTTAAAAAACAACATGATAAAAGGCAAAATGTTAACAGTTTATAACAAAACATTGTTCATTGTTAATAATCGTTTAAGTTACTATAAAAGTTATTTGAAGGGCTTTAACAGTCTTTATTGGGAGTATTCTAGAGATTATATAAAGGGTGAAAATGTAGAATAGCGCTATTAGGAATGATAATGAGTTAAACGCGAGCTACGGCACGGAGCTTAATGACATGAACTCTTATTTAGGTTTTAGTTAGCCTGACTTTTATAATATTTTAAGTTCATTTCGAGCCAATAGTGCACTGGCGGTAATGAAGGTAAGTAAAGGTTGAGCAAATTATTATCTTAAAAAAATTACTACTACCACCACCACCACCACCACCATCATCATCATCCTCATCATCATCATCATCATCATCATCATCATCATCATCATCATCATCATCATCATCATCATCATCATCATCATCATCATCATCATCATCATCATCATCATCATCATCATCATCATCATCATCATCATCATCATCATCATCATCATCATCATCATCGTCATCATCATCATCATCATCATCACCAACAACACCATCACCACAACCATCACCACCACCACCACCACTACCACCACCGCCACCACCATCATAAATGTTCCTATTTAAACAGACTGGCTATGGTTGAGAAGATCGGCTGGACCTGCCAGGGCGCCAGCGACCTGTACGTCTCTCTACACGTGTACATGTACCAGTTCGTGCTGCACTCCACTGCGCCCATAGCCATCGTCCTGGTGGCCAACATGGGCGTGATCACTCAGATTTTCAGGGTGGAAAGGGCGACCCACGGCGAGGAGTCCTCTTCTACCAGACTCACTGGGGGTTTGTATGTTGTTTTAGCGCCTAGCTTCAGCACATTACAGGCTAAATAGTGGATGGTCCCCAAGACTGACCTCTGACAGTTTTATGTGCTGCCACACAGAGACAGTGCTGGGAGGACTGGACTACTGTCTCAGCTGGCCACGTAATACTCACACCGATCCAACTAGTAGGGCACGAAACAAACGAATGAATTTTAACCGATCATGGTTTCGAACCGGCGATCTCCCCTTTAGAGACCAACGCTCTACCACTCGCGCCAATTCACTCCCCTGAATGACTGACTGACTGAACAGCCTTAGCCAACTTTGTTTAGTGTTTACTTATGTGTTTTGCAGTCTGAACGTATTCGTTCAGGGCAATTTGGAGTATTATTCTGGCACAAGAGCATTGCAATTGGGGGAAACGTTTCAAGAATTATGATATCAACAAGATTTTCAGCTGATTTATTAAGAATATACGCCTTTTTTCAAGTTACAAATTTGATTGCTCTCTCTATAATGTTCTGAAACTAATTTAATTGAAGTGTATAAATAAAAAAACGCCGGTTCCAACTTGTCCAAATTTCTAATTTCTAACCCCCCGCCCCCTTTAAATGATATTGATTTTTTGGAAATGTTTTACTCCTCATAACATAATATGAATTTTCTTTTAAAAAAAGTATGGAGTTTAGGTTTAAGGATTTACACAAAATTTAGACCAATTGCAGGTGTAAGTTACACCATAATCACCCAAGAGCCCATAGACCATTTAATGTATAATTATATTTTGTAATTACTTCTCCGACGTTTCTGATCAGGTGCCCCGCAGAGGCGCAGTAAGACAACCCGCATGATGGTGTACATCTCGCTGACCTACATCTTGACCACTGCCCCTCTGGTCAGTCTGACCATCTTCCTGCATGCTCTGGCCAAACAGCGCGGTCCCGACGCCCATGGGTTCGCCGTTAGAGCTCTGCCCTGGATGCATGTCCTGCAGGTTAGTTCATCATCGTCGTCGTCGTCTTCGTCGTCATTATTATTATGGACATCATCATCATCATCATCATCATCATCATCATCATCATCATCATCATCATCATCATCATCATCATCATCATCATCATCATCATCATCATCATCATCATCATCATCATCATCATCATCATCATCATCATCATCATCATCATCATCATCATCATCATCATCATCATCATCATCATCATCATCATCATCATCATCATCAAAATAATATTCTAAATGTTATTGACTAAGTTTAAATTATTCAGGAGAAAGTAGTATTAGGCTGTAGAACAATGTCGTCTAAGGGGAATAACTACAGAAAAACGAATACCTATTATATTTTGTCTGGATTTCACCCCTTGTATAATAATTCCAGGCTTTAAATGATAGCACCATTTTTAAAGTTCGGATTTCTATTTTATTCGCCAGCTTACAATTACATGCGTTTTTATTTTCATAGAAAATTAGTGAGAATGCTTTCAGCCCCTGTGATATATATTCACTCCATTGACAATAATTATCAAAGTCAATATCAAATTAACAGTTTAATCATAATGTACCCTTTGAGTTACATTGGACTCTAATTTTTCTTTTCCTTAATGAAGGTCTGTAAGGCCAACTTCATCGCTATAGTATTCTCTTCCAGGTGGTTGCTAGCATCAACTACGCCTCCAACTTTTTCATCTACATCTTGTCTGGTAAGAAGTTCCGCATCGAGCTGGGGCACATGCTATCCTGCAAGAAGCGCAGAGCGAGGGATCACATCACCAGCATTAACACCAGGAGTGGAAGTATCAGGACCAGGGATGAGATTTTGTTGACCAGTATTTGATCTGGGCGTGGGATGATCTCCGATACAGAGCAATAATAGGCTGGACAATAAGAGGCGTTTACAATAATTATTGTCTTGGGTGGTAACATAAATACTAAAGATGATGAGAAAATAAATGATGATGATGATAATGTTAATAATAATAACAAAAACAATAATAATAATAATAATAAAATGATAATAACAATAATAATGATAATAATAATTAACAAAAATAATATTAACATATTAACAGCCCAAGTCGAACCAAAAAGAAAAAAGTGAATGCCGTTATGTTTAAATGAAAGAGACTTGAATCAGATGATTAACTACAAGTTTGAGGCACAATTAGTCAGCGACTCACTTAGAATTATAGTGTAAACAATTTTGAATAAGAACAGTGGATCTAGCTGTACACACTTAATTTTATTTCTGATACAACATTGATGGAACATGCTGTGCTATTTGATTACATGTAGGTTGTATACCTCAAGAATTCGATCCACATTCAGTTGTTCTACAATACTGTGTCATATTTTATCATCGCCGACGAATAATGTACCTAAAACCAATCATAACTTCTATACTGTAGCTATGATTAAATTTTGTGTATTAAGTTCATGTACACGACATAAAATTACGAGGAGAGTATTTTGCTTCTGTATTGTGGAGAAAACCCAACTACATATTTAACACTAGATGAATTGTCTACGCCTTCGAACCACTCTCTTAAACATGCTTATAGAGTTTTAATTATAACTATGGCTCATGTCCATTATTCTCAGATGTTTGTGTTTTCCTTTCGTTTATAGGAATTTCTCTAAAAGAAAAAAATGATGCTGACTTGGCTCTTAAAAAGATACGTTTGGAGGCTGCCCTTTATCGCCTCTTAATTGGGTGTCTAAGTTTCCAGCACCGCTGTACCTACTATACATCACAACAACATGTTCACAAGCAAATGTGACCGTCTGACTTGTTCTTTGCCTTCCAAGTTCAAGCGAAATACATGTATACGTGATTCCGCAAAGTCAGGCATGGGTCCATTGAAGCTAGTCTATCATTGAGAGTAAGACAGCAATACCTCGACAAAGGTGGCGTATATCTCACAAAAATATGATCTAATCCAGCAATGTTCTGGGTTGCTATTGTTGATCCATTGTGGAATGGTAATATTTATAACTGTCTGATCGTGTAAAATTTAAAGAATGGCTTTGATGTTGACAAAACCAAAATAACAATCGCCGTTCTGTGTATTATAATGTAAATACACAAACTTCATCAGCTTAAAAAATTGTATTTATAAAATTTAAAATTTAAAGCTGGTTCTTAGACTTAAAAAAAATTAAATTAATTCTCGGCGACAGTAATCACTGCGTAACTTTTATAAACGCAGACTTACTTTTTGGAATGCCTGTGCCGTTTCATTGTTTTTATATGTTTTAATGGATTTACTTTAATATTTTACTGATACTGGTAAGGCCTTTTAGGATCCTTTATTTACCTATTTCTGTGCGTTTAAAAAACTCAACCGCAATGCTCGGCTACAGTGTGTGGAGGCCTGGACTCACATCAAACTGACACCGACCCAAACAGTAGAGGACGAAATACGACAAACAGATACAAATTTATGTTGTTTGAGGGTTTTGGACCGCGGACTTCCCGATTGGGCGACCAACGCTCTGCTACTAGCGCCAGTCCCCCCCCCCCCAAAAAAAAAAAAAAAAAAAAAAAGGAACAAGGGAACAAAGTGTAGGGTTACAAAATAACAATAACTGTACGATAAAAATGCGAACGCTATCGGCGAAGCTTTAGCTGTTACTATCATAGAGCGGCGGATATTATAGCCCCTGACGAGTTCATGTCTTCAGACGCCTTACCGCGAGATTGGGCACAGGAGATTGCTGTTGAACACCTTCAAATCCCTGCCTGGCACGGTCACCAAACTGTAAATCTATATAAACATTGAGAGAGAGAGAGAGAGAGAGAGAGAGAGAGAGAGAGAGAGAGAGAGAGAGAGAGAGAGAGAGAGAGAGAGAGACCAGAAAATCCCATCACCATGATCATTTCGGGACGTGTCAGAAGAATTCTGCCCATTTCCATCTCCTAAAAGCCTTTGTTTGTCTCTGGTTTGGCGTCCATCTGTGCAATCACATTGATAATGTAATGCTCGTCATCTCTAACAGGTCCTCAGCAGAGCATTTAATAAATTTAAGAAGTGATCATTTCTGCTATAATGTCATAGCTATTGAACGGCAGAGAAAATAACTGAAATGGACCGGTTTTTTTTAAATTTGAGAATTGATTTATTTTTATGCACACGAATAAAATTTTTTTTTTTTTTCTTAATTTTCTAAGCAAAATGTGATTTAAAAGTTTCTTGCTGCCAAAATTCATTTGTCGTTTCCACATTTCTGGATTCCGCAGTGCTCTTAAGCCAAATGTAAACAACAATCTGGTCTTGAAAAGAAAATGCTTACATGCTAATAGTTATGTAACATGGCATTATAAAACTTTGAATGTAAAAAGTGCTCTTAAACTGTCTTCTATTGTGATTTAAACCTAGAATTGTGTCTACAATGTACTTGATTCGATTACTGCCTAGTCGTCCGTAATTTATGGATTATCCTAATGTGAAAAAAAACTTTATTGTAGTACCGCTATTATAGTGTAAATCTGTTGAAATAATTATTATTGTGAGCATCTTATTGAGTTCATCAACGCATATTTGTAAAATATTTTCAATGACAAGCTGTGTTCAGAATTCTTATTACCCCCAACATGAATCAGTGAATTTCAAATTTAATACACAATTTGATCGTCCTCATTTATAGGTATCAGTCTATTTCAGTTTTCCACACAATCATTTTTCCGAGATTTTACCTACATTTCCTAAAACATTTTATATCATTTTTTTATTACAATAGATTATAGTAAATATATCTAAAACTACTGTGCGTTCCAAATTAAAAATCATGTACCATCTTTATTATACATTCGTTGTTTAAGCTTCCATTTTTGTCTCACAATGATTATTATTATAGCTATAATAAAAATGTAGAGTTTTTCATTTTGCATTAGCATACTTTTGTTTAAAAGTGAAAAAAGAGATAGTGGAGAAAGAATCCCTTTTATTTGTACATTCTAGACATAGAAAAGCTTCTAGCTTCTTTAATTTAAAACCCATTTGTATTGTGGGTATTTGATTAATTTAATGCATGAAATTATTCAAGACTTTGTACAAATGCTTTAGTTTTTGGTTCAACAAACTTTAAAAAACCACATGTCAGATGATATCAATCGCTCGCATCAGCTATTCTACAATAGTTGTTTATTTAAGAATTTTTTCATATAAAGCACAATTGTTGTTCGTAGATCCTCGTATGTATTTTATATTTTAGGGTTGGGTATCCAGAGTCCATTCAATTTATCGTTCTTCAGAGCTCCTTTTCGTCTTCAAAATCCAGTTAACACATGTTATAGAACTTTTCTGAATGATTGCCGCAATTAAAACTAATTTTTGCCTTGCTTATCAATATCGCAGAACAAAGAGTTTCTCAACATGCTCTATGGTTTGCTAAGAGAGAGAGAGAAAGAGAGAGAGAGAGAGAGAGAGAGAGAGAGAGAGAGAGAGAGAGAGAGAGAAAGAGAGAAATAGAGAGAAAGAGAGTAAATAAAATCCAGCCATGTTGCAGCTCCTGTTCGATTCAACGATACTTCAGTTAAGGTTAAGAGCAGTTTTTGAATAATCAATTTCGGCATGATGTAAATTTACCATTTGTTTGAAAAAAAAAAAAAAAACAACAACAACAACAACAACAACAACAACACAACAACAAAAGTTTATTGTTCGATGTTGGATAGATTTATCTAACTTTAATGAATGCTAGATTCCCCAAAGATTCATTTACGTGGAAGTGTCCCATGATATCTGTCTGACAATTCTAGTAGCTGTCATACACCACGACTAGTGTATCAGTCGGTCATATTATGCCGACAGTGACCGAGTCAGTAGGGCACAAAATCCGACAAATAATTAAACGGTGCTAGATCGTGGGCTTAATCCGATTGACACCCCAATGTTCTACCACTTGAACTCGCACGCTGGTTTATCAGACCACTTTATTTTGTATGTTCAAGGGTTTCCTCGTTCTATTAATGTTGATTTTAAAAATATAAAAATGTTTCTTTTTTATGAACGCCAATCGTTTTTGTTCTTGTGTAAACGCTTTGAAGGATTAAAACCGTCGGCATTGGGTCACATGACTTTCCATAGGTTGATTTGTCCAAACTGATCTATTTCTTAAGTATGAACACTACAAATCAAATCTCTAGTACATCTTTGCAGATGTTGACAAATTAATATAAAATTAATGTTTGATTATCTTGTAAACACCAAAATGTTTGCTATTATACATTTTCTTCCTCTTTGATTCAATGTGATGTTGACCATATGTAACTTGAATATTGATTTCATCCATACAAAAGACAAGTTATGTAACTTTTCTGTCATTGTTGTAAAATGTTCAAACTGATTTAATGTTGTAATCTTCACTGTAAAAAAAAACTCGTGCGAGACAATAAAAGCGACAATAAAATAAAGTGACGAGCTGAGTTTGAATACCTCCTAAGTTACACCCAATGATATGATGCACGATTCTTTCGGTTAAAATTATAATACTATACTCATTCTTTACTTTATGTATTACATTCGGTTTCAAAAACAACTGTTCTTAGAATTGAGGTATGGTCATCTATTCTAAATCAACTAATATTCTCAAATCAAGCTAAAATAATTTTGCTGGTGGCAAAACATAGAAGTAAATTTTAAAATTAGTATGAAAAAGAAGACAGATAAGTGCCCAAGATTAAATAAACGTGTACAAAACAAAGGCATGTTTGGGGAGAGTTGTGAATTCTGAACTGGTAGCAGTTATTTCAAGCTTGGAGCTTTCTTTTAACAAATCCGATGATTCCCCCACTACAAATATATACCGAAGACGTAGAAAGGATATACAAGATAAGGCATGCTACTTTTCCTTGATTTAAATCAATATTTGACAATATATCTAGCTCTTTAATGTATCTGAAAAAAGGCAAAGGAACATCGTTTACTGAGGCAAGATGTTTCAACACGATCAGAAGTATAACTACTCCTCTCTCTACAAAAACATCATTCTATCAGCCTACCGCGCTCTTCTCTTATATACACAATTATTACACAGATCTAGAAATATCTATGCCTTCCTGGCTTATTAAAAAAAGTTCGAAAAACATCTAGACTTAAGTGCTGAGATTTTAAGCAAATAAAAATATGCTTTACAACAATTGAATTAGTTATTAGTTACATTTGTGCCATAATTTTGATATTAATAATGTTAAAAAGGTTTTTTTATAAGTCCTGAGTAAAAAAAAAATACGCAACTGAACAATCATAGGTAAACAAAATATATAGTATGTGCGTGTGGCGTTTATTCGATAACGTGATTCCTGATACAGGTCTATTTGTTGAATGCAATTCACGATGACTCGAACTCACTATCTTGTTAACGTTGACTAAATAATAAATACTTCAAATCATTTTAATGAAACGTAACAATTTAACTTCATTATTTAAAACCCTGTTTAAGGGTTAGGAATACAACTCTAACATATCTAGACCTAAATTATTACTTGTCAATCCATTTAGGTTTATGGATCTAAACAGCTGCACAAAATAGCAGCCGTCATTGCGGCAATATGGTTCAACACATTCAGAAGTATAAACATTCCCCTCTCGACAAAAAATACACATCATCTATATCGCGTTGTGCTCTCGTATACGCCACAGATCAAGAAATTTCTAGGTCCGTTTCGAGTTAATTCGAGTACATCTCAGAACATTCTAGACTGTAGCTCACATATTCGTTACAATTACTCATCCCCGGTCCGCTCTCCTGGTAACAAACAACTTCAAGTATATAATTCTAGACTTAACTAGCGTCAACCTTTCTTGATGCCCGCCCTAATAGTAGCGTAAACAATGTCACAGGGCACATCAAGATCTTTTGTATGGCTTTATTTTTTAAAACTAATGTCTATGTTATTATTCTGGGTTATTGTGTTTAGTGTTTTTCAGTGTTTCTGCTTTGATCTTAGAAAATAAACGTTTCCTTCAATTTCTAAATCAGCTGTGTACACGTGGAAGGAATGGTCACAAAGAAAAGTCATGTCCACCCTATTTAAACACGATTGCTTTCCAGTTTCAAACCCGTATGGTCCCTAAACAAAAACTTGCCCAGAAAAGCATAACGTAACAGTCATATGAGCTTTTAAAATAGACTTTATGATAATAAGATAATATTAGTAGTATTTAATATTATTAGTAATATTTGAGTATATCATTATTTATGTTCTGAGGACTAGTAAATGCTTACTGAAAACTCATTTTAAATATTATTTACAACGTGAACAGAATTGCTTTTTATATTTTAAGTTCTACTATTTTTAGATTATTAGAATATTACTCCATCCGCCCACTTAATCTCTGAGTGACGGTCTGACAGTGATTACTGTTTCTGTGTTTGGCTTTTGGTTAAAGTACTTGACAGCGTTAATTGTTTTATAAAGAATAGTTGGTCAAAATGTTGTCGATGTTAAATAATTGTTTTTGAATCCTAGAGAATTAGAGCTTTTTACATTCTGACCAACACCTTTTCCTTTGTAATATAAGGCAGGAACATAGTTCAGCGCCTTCAGATAAAGCCATCGTGCTACATATAGTTGGGTTCATGAATCTACAAAAAACAAAGACAAAGGAACAATCAAAGCATAAAACAAAATAAAAGAAAAATGCTATGAGGGACTTTTATCAGAAGGATGTGCTGGTAGCCCAAGCTTACACAAGGCAGTTGGCATGGTAACAATGCAAAAGCTCTTTTGTTCCAGGGATATTAAATCTTTAATCGTTACCTATTGTCACGACCCTTTATTTAACAGTGGATTAAGTCAAAGCCTAATTAACGTCCCTCTTTAGTCTTATGACATTACACAGGATTACGTTGACAGCAAACAATGCCGCACTCTAAAATTGTTTTCCCTTCAGGTCTTTTTTCGATAAACTTTATAGATTGTTACTTCATATGTGTTCAAAATGAATCGAAAGTATTTTTCTCATTCTCTAGTGTTTTTCACCTCTTTCAAAATTAAGTTATCAAACAAGCAACGATTTCGTATTATTAATTGCCTCTTAATTCGATAGAGTAAAACACAAAAACATACAAAATACATAGTTCTTAACAAATATTATTTGCAGTGTCACGCCAACTAAAGCTAGAAACTGAACTGTCTAGTCTTCTTGTTGTTATAACAAAGTAAGGACAAGTCATACAAAATTTAACTGCGGTATTAATATTACGAATGATTGAGCCAAATTCGAGTTAACATGATTACATTTTAAATTATTATTATTCTTGACATGATTTTTTAATTTATTTGTTTTTTTTTAAAGAGCTAGTAAAATATATATCGTTTCAACATCTTGAATAAACCGGTGTATGTTGATAACTACTTAATATTTGTTTAAAGATTACTTCAAGAGCTTTCCTACAATAATGTTAAATTGATTTTCATAATTTAAGACGATAAGATTGAATTGATTTCTTTTCTTTTTAATTTTAATTGGCACAATGTAGCGGAAGAACATACTATCTCGACGCGTGTTTGCTATAGTTTGATCCCAACGGCACTCTCTTAAAAGTCGATTTTACCAATCTAAAAGTTCTTTGACCTTTGAAGACCTCAATTGAATTGAATTTGAGATTCTGAATAACAGTTTTAACACAGTTTCCAATCTTCATGCTTTTATTACAGAATCTTGGACAGGGGCAAGAAAATATTGAAAAAAAAACAACAACAAAACAACAACAACAAACCCCAAAAAAAACGAAAAAACCCGCAAAAAACAAAAAACAAAACACAAAACACAGTGTAGTGTTTAAAGTAGTATAAAAAGTAGAAGAGTATATTATGTGACAGTAGCAGTAGCAGCAGTTAAGCAGTAATAATAACAATAATAATAATAATAATAATAATAATAATAATAATAATAATAATAATAATAATAATAATAATAATAATAATATAATTCGTAAGTAACTACTACTACTACTACTACTACTACTACTACTACTCTACTAGTAGTAGTAGTAGTAGTGGTAGTAGTAGTAGTAGTAGTAGTAGTAGTAGTAGTAGTAGTAGTAGTAGTAGTAGTAGTAGTAGTAGTAGTAGTAGTAGTAGTAGTAGTAGTAGTAGTAGTAGTAGTAGTATTAGTAGTAGTAGTAGTAGTAGTAGTAGTAGTAGTAGTTGTGTGCCGGACACAACCCCCCCCCCCCCCCTCCCCCCCTGAATAGATCAACTTTTTTGTTTCCCCTTCTCCTGTCCATCTCACGGCCAAAAACGTTATTTTTATCTTATCCATCTCTTGTTGCACGTTATCTAGGCTTTCATATTTGCATAATGTGCTGACATTCCAGATTACCATTATAAGACGTTTCTTTCAGTTTGGGACTAGTGGCTGCATGACGGGTCTCGAATCACCTGTCACACATGAAAATCCATACCGGGCGAGGCTGTCTCTGAGAGTCCTTGCTTTACGTCGGTATCTGAGAACGTCGAAATATTTTGGTACATGATTCTACTATGGAAAGTGGTTTCTCGTTGCCGTCTGTTTAATTTTTATCTGATATATGCTATAATTAGCTAAAGAGACCTGGCTAGAAGAACACTGTTTAGAAATTGAAATCAGTCATCTTGATAAAATATATACAAAAAAGATAAAAGAAGCTTGTGGCAAAACGTCATCTGCGGCTTCAGGATGTATAAAGTCAAGAAGAAATTAGAGATAGATGGTCAGAAAAATCAGAATTGTACGATAATGAAAGAGATAAAGAGTTTGCAATTAGGAAACAGTTAGATGGCCTACCAATCTTACAGCTTGAAGTTAAAAATGTATGGTCAAGATTGCGTCTAGGGCAATCCAATAGGGTCTGGTGGCATATCAGTAGAAATGTTAAATGCTATAGAATTTACGGCACTGGGAACATCCCACATGATTTGAAAAATTGCCCAAGAACAGTGCGGATTTGTCGAGGGCCAAGGAACAACTAATGCCATCTATATGTTGAGAACAAAATGCGAGAGGACACTAGAGATACAGAAAGACGTATATCACTGTTTTATTGACTATGCACAAGCGTTTGATAAGGTGAGACATGAAAACACGCCATTGCTATAGAGCTTAGGCATAAACGGAAAGGATCTAAGGATTATAAAAATTAATATGTCTTGGGGGCGAACCGCTGCAGTTAGATTCAAGGATGAACAAAATAAGTACCAGCCAATAAAGCGAGGCGTAAGACAGGTGTTGTGTACTATTACCAGATCTCTTCTCCCTATACGGTGAATAAAATATGCGATCAATTAAAAATGAACCAGGATTACAAGACTTAGTGGGAAGTCACAACATCAACAACATCAGATATACTGACAACACTGTACTCATAGCACAGAGTAAAAACGATCTACAGGCTTTATTGAATACCATCATTAAAGAAAGCGAGGAGACATGAACATTCAACAAACAGCTGGAGAGACGTATCACAGCATTTGAGATGTGGTTCATACGAAGAATGCTTAAAGTTTCATGGATGATGAGAAAACGAAACGAAATTGTCTTAAGAGAAGCAGGCGCCGGATTCAATCTCAATAAAATCAGATCACAGCAAGCAAGACGTAGTGCAGAACGTGTTATTACAACTAGTAAATATAAAAGCGGTAACAGATCGAGAAGAAGACAGAGAAAAAAGATCTTGGATGGGTAGGAAGATGGATCAGTGGAAGCAAAGTGATCACATGCGAGGACAGATAGATGTGAAGGGACATGGTTGCCAACGCCAAGCGCCATGGCACTACATAATGATGAGATTGGATAAGCAACGCGTAGCTCATAAGACATACAGCACAAACTCCCGCCAGTGGGGATAAGACCCTCACTCCCAGCTTTGCCCTCGCGTTGAACCTTTATTTACCTTTTCTGTGCATAATTTGGCATACTTTTGCCCCGACAATAAACGGCAAATTTCTACGACAGGTTTATTACTCTATTGGATGTCAGCCAGCAGACAAGTGAGGGTCTTATGGCTCAATGTGCGGCAATACAATGTTACCTTGGAAAGTGCAATGCGTGGCAAGGGCTTAAGCCCGTCTATATATTTTAGGTCAATGGATGAAGGCTTGTAATACAGAATTGCTTCCCTTTCTTAACAATAAAAATCATGTATTTACAGTTTTATATTTTACAGATGTAGAGATAAACGCTCTAAATTTTCATGATTGTGCAGTTTACCTGTAAATACTTGTAAATGTAGCCCAAAACTTAAAGAAGACATAAACGGCTAATTGACTTCTTTATGTATAAAAACACAAAGCAGATTGACATTTTCAACAATATACCCCAAGAAAATGTCTGCCTTGTCTTAAGATAAAACTCACAAATTACCTCTAAACGCTGTTGATAATGAGATATAAAGTTAAACATATTTGGAAAGAAGAGCCCGACGAAGCAGATTATTAACACACTTCAACAAAGAGAGAGTACAAAATCTGGGATTATGTAATGCGTATACGTTTCTATAATATAGAAAGGCAGATTCGAAAGAACGGAAACGCCAAGTGGAGTCACATAAAAAACGGCTATGTCATCTCTACAATACCATACATATGGAAAGTTTAATTTCGCCACTTAGGATACTATTCGCTTTTCTTTATCAACAAATAAAAGATTATATATCTATTCTGAATAGAACACAGTAAACAGAATACACCCCTCTCAAAATACACCGCAGAGGCTATTCACACGGCAATCATAACGCATTAGGCGTCGGATTAATAAGATAAATATTACCAGGTAATCCTAGGGGGCTACGAAATTGAGATCGAGAACATCCAGCCAAGTCCCAGATGAGTCGGCGTGGTGACTTCATAAGACAATAAGAAATACTTCAAGTGCAAAGCTATATTTGATATGTGGTTTTAAGACTAAGAAAACATTCCTAATACATGTTTTTAACGTAAATCATAGTTAAGTGATAAAAATAAGGAAGAAGTAAATAATCGTAGAAAGCTTGAAAGGAAACCGTATGTATCATATTAATAAAACATTTCAGAGAAACCAAGTGAAAAGCATACCGATTGAGGAAGCATTGAGAGAAGATGCATGAGAGAAAATTGGAAAGGGAATGTTACTTAATTACTACACAAATAATATTAATTTAAAGTTTGATAAAGAGAGAGAGAGAGAGAGAGAGAGAGAGAGAGAGAGAGAGTGTGTGTGTGTGAGAGAGAAGAGAGAGAGAGCGAGAAAGAGTGAGAGAGAAGAGAAACAGACAGATAGATAAAGAGTCAGAGAGATAGAGAGAGAAACAGATAAAGATAGATAGAGAGAGGGAGATATAAAGGAAGGAAAAGACCGAAACAGATACAAATAACAAAAACAGAGAGATAGAGAGAGAGAGAGAGAGAGAGAGAGAGAGAGAGAGAGAGAGAGAGAGAGAGAGAGAGAGAGACAGAGAGAGAGAGAGAGAGAGAGCGAGAGAGAGAAAAAGAGAGAGCGAGGAACAGAGAGACAGACGAAAAAAGAAAGAAGGAGATAGTGTGGGAAAGAGAAGTAAATGAAAATTACAGAAGGGCATGCGAGGTGTAGAGAGATTGAAGTTAAGAAATAAAGAGAAAGAGAGAGTTAAAATGAAAAAAAAGGAGAGAAGTTGAAAAAATGAGTTATATCTAGGCCTGCTTTTTTACAACTTGCAACTTAAGATCATAAGTCTAACTTCGTGGGTTCCATCCCCCATTGTTATTTGAATATCTTCAATAGTTGTTGTATAATCAAACTGATCACGACAGATAGAAGAAAAGATTAGTCAAAGCAATACCCCACTGCAGTGAAGGTTTGTTTGAATTTAACTTTTGCGATTCTATAAAGACGCATCGATCAAAAGTAAAATTATCGAGACTTAATAATACTAACTGATGATGCCCTTGGGTTTTTATGATTCATTCACATTGTCATATTTTTCACATTCCTCTTGTAAGTTATAATTATGATAATAATAGTAGTAATAAGATAATAATAACAATAATAACAATAATAATACTATTAATAATAATAATAATAATAATAATAACAATAATAATAATAATAATAATAATAATAATAATAATAATAATAATAATAATATTAATAAT
>RQTK01000012.1:1109541-1119541 GCA_003991915.1 Elysia chlorotica
AAATACATTATTTTAAATATGTAAACGAAACTATACAATCGAAAACGTCTCTCCTCCATCAAAGAACATCGCCAATGTTGTTATTAAAATAATGGAGGAAGTAAATGGACAATTGCTTTACATGACGATACGCTGCGCAACAAAAAGAAGAGGAAGCTTAAAAAAAAACACACAACAGCAACAGACATCAGCCTCGAAGCATCCAGCAATCTGGCCTGGTTAGTGGGCATATCACGTGAGGAGGCGTCGTTAGAACCTGTAAGGTCGGCTTGGGCGAGTCTCTCTGTCTGGTCTCTTACTCGGCAGTTGCCTCATGGAAATCTGGTTTGAATGGGGACAGATTGGGAATCCCTTGTGGCTAGACCCAAATCTGTTTTATTCTTAGCCTTGTTAAGCTTATTCATTATCTGAGTCAAGTTTAAAATATGATTATGCTGCCCGTGAGACAAGTGATTTCAGATCGAAGGATTGGAGAGATGAAACAGATCTAAATCAAATCGTGAACTTGATTTATACAGTATAGCCTACCGATTCATCTTTAGAAAATAATGACTGGAACTAATATTTTATTAAATTAGCGATCTTGATAGGGAACTAGAAATAAAATAAAACGATATTCCTCTTTTGTCTTGTAATTTTTTAACAACTTTATGTACTATCTAAGTTATCTAAACTTAAAATTTTTTTGCAGAGCATTCCATCTTTGCCGATATTATTCCAAAGAAAAGAGTATAAATTTATTAATTATACCCAGTCTGAAGTAAACTGTCATTGAAAGCAAATTAGTTCCACAGGCATTAAAGGTAAAAAAAATCTTTGGATAAAAGAAATGTCATTTGTTATTAAAAAATAAAGAAATTGAGAGACAGAGAAAAAGAGAGATAGAGAGAAAGATAGATAGATAGAGAGAGAGACAGAGAGAGACAGACAGACAGACAGAGAAAGAGAGACAGAGAGAGACAGAGCTAGAGGAAGGCACATTATTTTATAAATTAATAGCCCTACAGAAGAACGTAGAGAGGGACAGGGAAAACAGATTATAGAAGGGAGAGAGATGGATAGAAAAAAGACAGGGTCTATATATAAAAATAGAGATAGACATGGAGAGAGGATAGACACAGAGTGAGGACAGACAGACAGACAGACAGACAGACAGACAGACAGACAGACAGACAGACAAATAGACAGACAAACAGACAGACATACTGACGGACGGACATACAGTATTTACAATTCAGAAAGGGCCAACATATCCATATTGAGATATATCATAATTATATTCTCTCTTACCGCTAACCCTACCCCTGGTTCCCAACGTTTTCATCATTGCAGCAATGGCTGTTCACGATGCCCCGCCTAACTGTCGACCTCTGCTTTGCAAAGATGGCGTGAGGGATACTGGAAAGTCACCCTGACCCAAGAAGCCGACATCTCTTTCTTTATTACCGGCATACTAGCATTGCCTGTGCTTTCAATACTGCATCAACAAAAATTGCTATAGCTCATATCACCCTCTCTCCAATCGGAGGGAAAAAACAGATAAAAATAGGAACCAGATATACAGAATGTTCTACAGCAGGCAATTTCTTTCCTGAATTTATCATGCATTCAACCTTGCACGACTCTGTGTCGTGATTGTTTTACCACTGTGCGCCTGGTGCTCCTAGCCAGCACGTGCAGTTTATGCCGAGTTTATTTTTCATATATTTATTTCATCTCGCTGTCATCATGTTAGGAAATGCTGCAAAGAGATTTCAACAACTCTCATGGACTCTCTTGATATTCGATGGAACACGTTTGCTTTCCTTTGAGCATTCAACGATTTCTAGATTGAGGCATCCGAAATAGAAAAACATAACAGGAATTCTTCAAATATTAAAGATGAATAAAATGACGATCAAAGTAACTATTTAATAGAAAAAAATCTATAAAAAGATAAGCAGTAGGATAGTTAAAAATGGATAGCTTTATAATTGTCTTTTTTTAAGTTTAAAACCCCTTACTTATTTGGAAACGCAACTAACGTATTAAATTTATGTCTATAAAAATAATAGAGTTGTTGATTCTTTTTTCATCGGAGAGGTATCTCATTCTATGTATAGTAGCCTACTCGCTTCATTCTTGCTTTTTTAAATTGTAAATTCGACTGCATGAAGATGGTGTGATACTCTATCTAGATATACGAACCGAAACCCAGGTAACTTAGGCCAAAATGAAAAGGTAAACGCTTCAACCTGCCTACCAATTGTATCTGAGTACATCAAGTCGGACTCTCATTGTTTTATTTTTTTAATGAAAAGCTGTGATGGGTATAAGGGGGCGGGGATTAATAGATGAGTAAAAGTTTGTTTAAACATAGATCTATTACTAATTATTCAACCGTAAACACAATATTTTGGGAATTATTTTTACAACATATTATTTTGGAGGCTGCATTTAGCCAACATTTTAATTTGTTCTTATTTGGGACGTTGTTACTATTTTTTCCTGGCTGATAGATTCGTAAGCAAGTTCTCCAAACAGTAATAAATAAATAGTGATAATTTAAAAAATTACAGATAAGTATCTAACCTTCCTTTTTTCAATAAAAATACTTGGGAGACTTGTTTTGAAACAGCTCATGAAACGCCTCGAGTGTAACAATTTGAATGAAAAATTCCAGACGGCTTATGAAAAAACACCATAGCACTGAAACCGCTATACTTCATGTTTGTAATTATCTTTTAGAGAGTGTGTATAAAAGAAAAAATAATCTTTTGGCATTGCTAGAAGTATCGAGTGATTTCTTTATAATTGATCAGGATCTTCTTGTTAAACGTCTAGACACCTCCTTTGCTTTAAAGGGTTCTCTCTTCCTATCTAGATAATAAAATTGAATCTATTAAAGTTGATGAGTCCCAATCATATAAAAGCCTTGTCAATTTTGGTGTTCCTCAAGGCTTAGTTTTAGGACCGCTATTGTTGACTCTCTATACTCAACCTCTCATTAATATTATTAAGAAATTCACTATTCTATAAAACTTGTATGCTGACGATGCCCAATAATTGTACATCTTTGTATTTCCCTGTGAAGTGCCTAAAATTGTAGTTAAATTGCAGCACTACATTGCAGAAGTCGAGTAATGGATGATCACACCTAAATTGAAAACCAATGATTAAAATACGGAGTTTATCATATCAAGCAATTAGAGTGTTGTAATTATTTCCAACTATTTCTCTAAAAATTAAAGGCATCACTGTAGATTCAGTGGAAAAGGTCAACAACTTTGAGTAACTGTTGACAAAATTCTTTACATTTCATTTTTCATCTGTGCTGATTTTTACAAAAATTCTTATGTACAGCTTTGAAAGATAGTAACAATTATACCTTTTTGACCCTCAATCAAACAAACAAATATTGATAATTTCCCTTGTCTTGGCACGACTGGACTACTGTAAAACTACTCGTAAGAGTCTTCAGTCAAGACATTTCACAGCTGCAAGCGGAACAAAACCATGCAGCACTCCTTATCTGAAAAAAAACAAGTCCTCCAGTGCGTCCCCCCTGCTGAAGGAACTGCACTGGCTTCCTATAGCACAATGCGCTGATTACAAATGGCCAGTTTTGTGCCATCAATGTGTTTACAAGAAATGTTCAACTTGTACTAGCCGTTACGATCGTCAAATAACGCATTAACTTTATACTAAGAAGCAACTTTAGGTCTTTTGATGAAATGGCTTTTTCTTAAGCATTATGCTCCAACCCTGAGAGGTACGCTTAGGTCCAACCATATTGAATTCACTTATAAAGAAACATCGAGACACGGACAAAATAGATAGTTTTAAAAGTCAATGTGAACATTATAATTTTAAAGCATTTGATTTTAATACTTAAAAAAGAAAAGACTGTAAATTGAATTTTTATTCCACCACTTTTCTCTTTGCTTCACGCATTGCTTTCTAAATTTTATATTTTTACCATTAACACAAGCATACTTTTAAATTTTTTGGGGACATTATTTTGTTTACATCTCTAGCATATTTTGTTCTCATGTCGCGTAAGGTGTTGAATTGGCATAGAGCAAAGTTCTCCTTTGCATATGCGCTATATAAATGACATTCATCATCACCATATTAATTTGTTTAAGATAAAAATAATTATAAGAAAATAAGGAAACCTTTTGAAGACTTGAGTATTGCAACATCACAACCTCTGTAGATGTAATAATTTAAACCAATGGAGACAAAAACCTGAGTGAACAGATTTAAAAGAAAACTACATTTTAGAAGCTCATGTTAATGAAAATTTTGCGCTTCTCTGTTTTGTAAACATATACCTTTTTTCAAAAAGTGAAGTAATTTTTCAATGCGAAAAAATATCGTATAATGTAACACCCTTTTGACCCAATCGGGTAATCAATGTTTTAAAGTAATACTGTATTAAAATGAACAATTAAAAGAGAGAAAAACAACAACAACAACAACAACACAAAAGACGTATTTTGCTTGTTTTAATCATAAGTACAACTGAGTACGAAAGCTAGACGCCAGCTGACACGATATGAAAAGTAAGCTTTTTAAAACGGAACAAATACTACAAAATAAAGACAACGCTGTCGCGTTTAAGCATTTTTATGCGCGTCATATTTTCTCTTTAATTAATACAAAATGTCAAAATGATGATTCAAGCTGCACACTGTGCCTTAATGGGGCTTCTTACTCAAAAGATCACCAGCTCTGGTAATTAAAAGGATTGTAAATCACCGGTAGTAACTTAACAAAAATGCAAACGGCGCTATACGCACTTCCGTTTGGACCAGCCAATGGAATCAGATAACACAATCGCCTTATCCTATGACTTCAACATTGCCATAAACTAGCCAGATGTCAACTTGTTTGTGGCAGCCAGAAAAATATATATCACGGCTGATGGGAACCGAATACGTTGGTTTATTTTAGACGTGTTTTTTTTTTATCAAACAGAAAACAACGGCTAGCCAAAATTACGTTGCTTTTGTTTTAAACGACAGATTTTGAAAAAAAACCTCACCATATCAATTTCCTTCCGCTAGGGGAGGAATACAAGGTAACCCATCGGGTAACAGCTACAACAGTCATAAAAATGACCATATGTTAAAGTATTGTGCAAAAACTGACATTAAGAGATTATTTATGTCGAACTTTCATCATTTTTACTTCAAGCATTTCTAGAAAATAACCAGAAAAATCAACTTAAGAAAAACCAAGGTACCGCTTTTACTTTATGAATCATGAAAAGAATTTTTTCTTCAATGACATCACAGTGGATGTATATAATTTTATTTTATTTTCACAATTTAATCCAGACCTAGATTACATCTATACTGTTACCATCTATTCAGACATTTACGTAGAAAACAAATTTGTACTGATTATTTAAAATAAGTACGCCATCTTGTTTTTCTTTATTGATACTTATTACACTTGAAAAAAAGCCGAATTGCTTTGTTGTCCAGGGCTTCTGCAAAATCAGTACAAATAAATAATAAATGATTAGCCCGTAGAGAAAATGACTGCAGACGTCATAAGAACGGTTATTGTAACTATTAGTATGTAGATAATGAGTAAGGGGTATTTTATTTCTAACATGCGGTTTTTTTTTTCAAGCATCTCTTAACATTTACGAAAGTGATTAAGTTAAAAAAAACCTGCACATTGTTTTTAAAAAGATGAAAAAAATTGACGTTGAGGACGCCGCAAAGTCATAATTTTGGTTTTGCAATTCATAGCCAGGCTGAGTGAATACTGTTACAATCTTGTAGTGGGCCCCAAAGGACTTTAAAGACATTATAAAAACATTATAAAAAGTGGTACATATTTCAACTCATTTTAACGTTTTAAAAAGCCATTATACCTAAAACACTCCACTGCATTTATTCATATTCTAATCAATGTTAGTTTCTGTTTGACGGTTATCGTGACATTTGGCATAAAGGATAACAATAGTTATTAAGGTTTAGACAAGCGGGCGTCGCAGCAGGGCAGACATTGCAATTTGAGTACTAATTATTTCTTAAAGACGCGAGTATCTTAGGTTTTTGGGAAAGAAATGCAGACTTAGTAATATCTTGTTCTGAGTTGTTCATGTCCAACAAGGAACAAAATGGGAAATGCAGGAGAATCTTTTGATGAAGCAACATCTATATCCATAAGTTTTCTTTCCTGTGGAACTACTACCAGCCGGAATTGAAATTAATACCGCGGGTCTTGTGGAAGATTTTCATGTTTATATTATTGAGGTGAGATACAATACTTGTTGATATAATCTCGTCTAAACAAAAAATGCAGTTCAATGAAATCATAGGGTTGTAATGAGCTCTGTAATTTTTCTTTCAATTTGCATGAAAAGGAAATTCTGACAATGTGATTTTACTCGATTGAATACATTTTTATTTTTGAAGTCTTAAAAACTCAATTTTAAGAAAACGGCAAAGGAACTGTAAAACAATAGAAGAAAAAAGTAACGGCTTGTCTGATATTAGAAAGTGTAATGTATCAAATTTCCATGTGAAAATCGAATTAGGGTCTTGGACGAGTGGGAGAATAAGAGAAACCCGGTGTATTTTTTGACATGCTTCGCTATTGCGGTGATTTCTACTCAAGGAAGCGAATTTGATTACCATAACTGTACACTATTGCCATACAATAAGGTCTTGCAAGAAATAGACCAATGTTGATAAATAAAGAAATATTACAATTTAACTATTATTGCTTATCCGTGCTAAACATTTTTTTGACAACTCGCAGTGACATTTCTAATATTAGAAAATAGGATTTGTGGAGACCTCACACATTTGTTAGACACTTTTCAAATTCTCTTTTTATTCCAGCAAACATTAGTTCGGAATAAGATTTTACAAAAAGTTATCCCACTTTGTTAGGAGACATCAGCAATGTTCATCAAGTAGAAACGTCATTGTTTCAACTTATAGTGGATCATAATAAAATTAATTATTCCCGATTGCGGACTTTGTGTCCCCTTTTGAGGATCAGAATAAGCAGCTCTATACCGTCTTGCTTGGTGAGATGAATGAAAACCTGAATTTAGTCTATTTCAGGTCTCCTAGCTACTCTCCATTACTGTCTGTAAGCTCAATACCACAATGCATTGACATGGGTTTTCAAATGTAAATAAGCCTTCAAGTGAGTATTTTGTTGTACAAAAGTATAAGAAAAGGAGCATTTTATTTACATCTGGTGAATGATGCATTTACCCAAACTTGCTAATATTACAGGCAGCAAATACGACCTGAATGTAGCCCTGCGCCTTGCAGCCAAGGACTGAAGGAAAGAGGAGAAAGAGCGGGTATCCTATAGACACTCTCAAGACATCCTGTCATCTACTAGGTCCAGCTCCGGAGAAATGACTTGCTTAGGAAGTCTGCGCGCGATCTGTATGCAAAAGAATAGGAGTGTAACCTCTAATTAATTTTGACATTAAATACGTCGTATATTTCCCCAAAATATCTGCTGAAGTGTAAATTTTGGACCATTTGTTACCAACCCACAGATTTTAACGGTCAGGTTATCTTACACCCTGAACATTTAAATGCTTTCCTCATATAGCTCGAACGCTTTTACACCCGTTCCACTCATTATAAGTACTGTGTTTTTTTTGCAAAGAGAAGAAGTATAAAGGCGAAACATGCTTGCGTTTGTCTGTAGAGTGCTTGCAAGGGTAAAACCAGTTTTGCTGTGGGGTTTTTCATGTGGCGATTGATGAGATACTTGTTGTAATTCCATGGTGAAAGACAGTAACGTCTGTTTTTGAGATAAGTCGATTCAAATTTGTTTAAAGTTTGCGAAAAACGTCAATACAATGTCTTGAATTAGATATTCTGTATTTGCTTTTCCAGCCCAAACAGCACATTCTTGCCTAAGGCATGGGCCCAAAGTTAAACAGACATCTCTGGCGTTGGGGACCCTTTAGTTTCCCTAAAGAAATTTCTAGGAAACATAATCTAAGATCCATGGCGTCTTTTGTTGTACACTAAATCACGAGTTTCGTTGGAAGGCAAGCAAAGCAGCTTTCCTTCGTAATGTTAGCTTTAATTCTAAGAAAATTACATTTTCAAAATGAAGTCAAGAGTACATTACTGTAATACATCGTTCGAGAACTATATTAAATTGATTTTCTACACAAAGGACATAGAACGTGGTACCGAGACAAATACGAAGTAAATGCCAATACACGTTGAGTTATTTTCCCTTTGAAGCCAGACAGGTTACTTTTACAGATGTTTAAATTAATTAGGGACAAATAAAACATTATATAAAAAAAAGAATTTAGAATGTATTTAAAATATTTAAAGTAATTTTAGATTTAATAAACGCCAATACAGTACAAAGTTGGACAAAACTTCAGAATATACAATAATAATGTGATGAGGAAGTTTTGAGTGAGGGAGAGAGAGAGGGAGAGAGGGAGAGAGAGAGAGAGAGAGTGAGAGAGAGAGAGAGAGAGGTAGAGAAAGAGAGAGAGAGATAGAAGAGAGAGAGAGAGAGAGAGAGAGAGAGAGAGAGAGAGAGAGAGAGAGAGAGAGAGAGAGAGAGAGAGAGAGAGAGAGAGAGAGAGAGAAAGAGAGAAAAGATAGAGGTGAGAGAGAGAGAGGCAGAGAGAGAGAGAAAGACAGATAGACAGACAGACAGGCAGTCAGACATACAGACTAACAGACAGAAACACAGGCAGACAGACAGGCAGAGACACATACAGAGAGACAGAGACATAGCAATGCTCGGGTGCAGTTTTTTTTTAAATTTTAGTTCAGTCATTTTTTATTACGACGCACTCAATGCGTTAAGTATTATAACTTTGCACTGCATAGTAACTTTGTTTCGAGAAGTTTTATCGGTTTCTCTATCAATGGTGTCAGCCATTTCATCTCAATAAAAGAAGACAAATTCAAGCGAAGTGTTAATAGTCCCCGTCTCCCAGTTCAAGAACGGGTACACAAATTGTAATCCTATAAACAATTACATTTTGTTGATATGGAAAAAAAATGTTGCTGTAACAAAGTCAAGTTTTATAAATCGTTAGTTAAAATTGTATTTCTTCTTTCGTTGTTCAGAATAATAACTATCTGTAACAGATATAGTTGACGATATTTCTGTTTAGACAGCTCTAAAAGTTCTTCTCAATAAAGCACAATAGCTACCTGCCGCTGGCTCACCCTCTAGGGACTTTATTGTCCAGTCTTTTGATATCGCTCGTTGTTTTTCTTATTTTCCCCTCTTTTATTTCTCTAGGTTTTTTTCTACAGCATGTTGAGAACGGTTCCACTAAATCGTTATTATTTGTGTTACTATTTCAAAAAATTACAGATAAAATGATGTATGTTTAACACAGTGAGTCTTAAGTGAATTCATAACCTAATAACCATAAGACATTGCTTTATATAATACGATTTCAATATACTCTAATAATGAAGGTGGAGAGTGCAAGTTGATAGTTTTCATAGATATTTTGATGAACACAGTCTTTATTAACACACCGACTGTCCATTCGGGCGCAGGAACATAAATACAATACATACAATGACCCAGCAATTAGCGGACGATATCCGACAAATGAATTTGCCGCTAGATGATACTTAGATGGGACAGGGTACCTCCTAAATAGAAGCCCAACATTCTATTACTGAAGCCAGGTTGTCATCCTTTAGATTCCGGAGGTGGCCTTTTATATCCATCACCTGATTTCAAGCAGTGTATTTCTTGTCACCACATTTTCATTTTCGAGTCTAATACATACAAGCGTAAACACAAACACAAACTATTGTCGAAATGTTCTAAGTGGGAAGATATCGCAGAATTAAACAAAACATTCAGAAGAATAATTCTCATTCTTGCTATCTACAATCAAAAATTCTCTTCTCACAACAACTCGGGTATGTTGCTTCACCCCGCAAAAAATGCTACAAAAAAGCAGAACCACTCTACAAACGATGTTTGGATATTACATTTTGATATATCAATAAAATCC
>RQTK01000012.1:1122041-1148087 GCA_003991915.1 Elysia chlorotica
AATTAAGAGACAGTGAAAGGTGGAAAGTGGGAGAGAGAAAGAAAGAGACAGAGTGAGAGAGAGAGAGAGTAGTATAATTTATTCAGCTGACTCCTTCATGATTGGTGAAAAAAAATATTTCTCCAACTAGTCTTCCATTATTGTCTGTGATATATTTCAATAGGCTCACCGTGATTATGTATCCTGTATGCATATTTGTGCATTAATTTTTAAGACCTTTAGGATATAAAGCGTTATACGTATTATTGTTAACAAGTTAGTAAAAACGCAGAGCTAATTTTTTTATGTAGATTTTCTCGTACGCACGTATGTCACATTTACTAAATAACATTTTACTCCGGCTTTAATTACACATAGCGCATTACATTGCTCAATAAGCTAGCATAAACCTATAACAAGTTGGTGGATTCTACCTTAGTAAAATTACTGTTGCTAAATAAAATCTTTAGTGTAAAACAAGTTACCCTCTCCTAACAAATAGAGATCAGCTGAACATCATTTCGATGTTAGAATGAAAAAAATAAGAATAGTTAAATGTTCCTATTCACTGCACGACCATTATCACTCTTACTGTTACCGTAAGAATTTCTCTTAACACCAAAGATCTTTTCATGGTAACGGCGAGTAGACTCGGCCAGGCAGGGGCGGGACCAGGACGGGTCATGCGACCCCTTTCAGCCAGGAACTTGTTACGTTAGGCAGCACTTTGCCATTCATTCTCTGCCTACAAAACATGATTCTAATCTCTCTGCTTTTAAGATTGGATATTGGTTTTTTCTCCTGCGAAAATAAAAGTTACAACGAAAGCACATTCTTCTTGTTTTTTTGTGCGTTGGTTACAATGCAGAATCTATATATAGAAAAGGATAAATACAAAAAAAACATGTTCTATGTATTGAAAAACGCAGCACGTATTCTTCTGAAACGCTCATGCTGTTGCACAGCACTGAGCACTAAAGTTTTAAGTAGGTTTAGTAAAGAAATATTATTCTTAAGACTGTCTAAAAATCAAACGAAATACCCTACGTTTAAAATGTATCCTCTCAATCTTTCGCATTATTTCGTTTGTCGACCGAAAACTTTTAACATTTGTAATTTTTGCCAGTCAGCTGATTGATTTGACTTGGAGGCGAATAAAGCCTTTTTAATGGTAATTTTATTTAATTTGTTGGTATTTTATAGTTGTCTGTTTTAAGAATCCTCATAAACATAGATCTTTATTATACCAAGTCAATCAGGAATTTAAAGTAGGACCAGGCAGCTTTCATCGATTACCTGAATCTTGGCTCTTGTGGATGTAATCAATAGAGGCTAATAAAAACAAGCAAACTGAACCTCCAAAATTGGTAGTATATCTTAAAGTCATGGGCACATTTAGTTGATATCTAAGAGCATCAGACTTGATTATTTATTCCCCACAATTTTACTGGGTTTCTGTTTGTGTTACATTACGTTGGTTGGTTGGTTGGTTGGGTTTTAACGTCCAACGTCAGCAACTTATAGGCTATATCGTGGACGGGCCCCAAGACGGACGTCTGACAATTTTATGTGCTGCCACACACGAGACAGGGTGGGGATACCATGACTCCTGTCTCAGCCGGTCACATTATACGGACACCGACCCAACCAGTAGGGATTGCAACAGCCAGGATTCGAACTCGGGACCTTTTGCGTTGGAAGCCGATGTTCTACCCCTGGGCCACCGCGCCCCCCCACCTTTATCTAAGAGCATCAGACTTGATTATTTATTCCCCACAATTTTACTGGGTTTCTGTTTGTGTTACATTACAACCTCTCACACATATATACACTAAAATATTAAGACATCGCGATAAAATGTATGACCAACTTGTGGAAGTAGTTAAAGCAATTGAAATAAATAATTACAATAACAGTACACAATAATATGTTCTATGCAAATCCAGTTAAATACAAATATCCAGATTTATTAAATTCTTATATATAAACATCTGGATTAAAAAAACGTTCCTCATTAATTTGAAATATTTTTCTGGATATAAAGATGAAAATGTCACAGCTTGAAATGAAATGAAATGTCTTTTGATCTTTCATTGCATTTTCAGAATTCGTTTATTTGCAGGACAAAGTTTATTCCACACGTGTGAACGTTTCAGACTTTACCGTAGAACGTGTTCTACAAGAAAACATCCTTCTCAAGTCTAGCACAATGAACAGGCTGCCCTTGAATGAGCAGCCCGACACTCACCATTCTGTGACGCGAGAGAAAGCTGACTCACAATCCCTCCAATCTTATCGGATCTCTTGACGCTCTCACATCCTCCTACACTAACCTGATCAAGTGTTTTGCTCGATGTGCTCATCAACAAACATGATGACAGGATTTCTTCAAGCTTAAATGGTATCAACGAAAATAAAAAAAGACGTGATCAAAAGCTGAATAATTTTGTAAGTAACCATATCTGTAGCTCGTCTCGTACTTGGAGTTTTCTAAACTTCAGCATAAGAAGACGTTCAAATAATATTCAGAAATCTATTTAATTGAAACTAATAAAACATAATATTTTTAGGGAATTAGACAAATAATTTGAGACGAATTACTTTTAGAAGTCCTTATAAATCCAAGCTTAAATTTCATTCTTTCATAAATTCAAAATGATTGTCAATAATTACTTTTAAAAGAGCAAACACAATTTTAGCGGTTTAATGAGAAATTGCTTTTACTAGATTGAGCTTACACTTGAGGATGTGAAATGTAATCTACCTGAAAGCTGTAAACACGAAGTCTCATCATTGTAAATAATCTTGGCCTGGCTCAGAGCTTAGGTTGGGATTCCGTTATGGTGACTGTGTTTGTTCGAACTCTGCTTAACATCGCTAAATCAAAGTATGGCCCTTTAATTTTGCCCCTTTCCAAATTTTAATTTCTAATATACATAAAAATGACAAAGGTAACGTGAAATTTAATTTAAAAAATACAAGAAAAAAATAAAAACAACCAATACGTCTTGCTCATTAATCACGTATTTTTCTACGTGTATACTATGGGGAGATTTTCAACATAATTATATACATATTTTCTTTAATTTGAGTTGCTATTTGTTTGAATTTTATATATTAATTATCCTATTATTAAACTTGGTGTCACAATTCTATCTTCATATTATATTGTTATAGATAGTGTTTCTATGTAGACATGTGACCAGTAATAACAGTATGCCATACGAGAGTAGGCTACGTGCTATCTAAGAGTCGTATTTTTGAAGAGTGCTGCTTTTTCCAAACACAATGATCTTGGCTTCATTAATGGTATAAAACATGAAAAGTATATAAAATATTATAGAAATGATACGAATATATTTGGTGCAAGGTAGTTTTTTTCCCATTTCTAAGCTTTTTATTCTTTTGAGAATTCAACGAATGATCCCTTGACAGGCACCAGTGATAAAAAACTGATAAGAGTATTCCTATGGACTGTCAGCATGGCACAGGATTTGGTTTTCAGATTGTTCTGAAGGAGATTGAAGGATATTGCTTGAAAGATTTACTTTTCTGCGTGCACTTTTTACGCTATATGACAAGTTCAAGCGCGAAAGTTCGTTTAATTATTTTCTTTGCCTTCTCCACATCTCTGTAAAAAACGACAGCTATCACACATTATTTTTTTAATCTGAACTGAAATAAACTTTTTATTTTTGTTGTACATTTTGAAAGTACCCACTTTCTAGGAAGAAATTACTCCATTCAGTCCAACCCGGACCTCTAGCTGTTTCTACAACAAATAAAAGACCACCTTGAACATCCCAAATCCTGGGCTTCCTTGTCCTCTCGATCCTTTTCAAAGACACTCAAGACGCTTCGATCTCGTTTCTTGTGAGCACTGTGGATGCGCCACGATTTCCCACACTTGATATCTCTCAAGACAAGTGCTTCCCCTTTCCCCGCTGTGGGTGCTTAGAACCTTAGCAAACCATTTCCTTCGGTTTGATTGGCGCACCCTTTCACAGCAACGTCTATTAATGGTGGTACGCTTACAATCAGTTTCCCTTTGAGAAAGAAAGAGCAAATTGATCTAGAAAATGGACAATGCATATCAGGATTGCGCTTTTTAACGCGTCACATTCACGGGCTTTTTACATTGCAAATTCAGATTCAATTTCATAAATATTATCATTTAATCCCGCTGGAAAGATCTTTCCATAAATGCTCAGTTGGCCCCTAAAATCGTTAGGTGAGGAACATTGCATGCAGCTGTGGCAGCAATATCTGTTTAGAAACGATTATTTTATGCTCTGAAAAAGGTGTTATCAAGATCGTAGTTAAAAAGGGAATATCTGAAACTTGTTGAACAAGACATGGATTTCCCGTTAATAGCTAAAAGCTGCCGACATGTTGTGCAATGATCTCATTATTTTTCACAAAAATGAAAGCTTTATTTTTGCATCTTTTACCCAACTGCAAACCATAGACATGTGATACTTGCCAAAATTCATCCAATAAACTTACAAAACGCTGCTTCAAATACGAGTAAAAGAAATAAAACCAAGTAGCATATATTCGGGACGGGCCCCAAGACTAACATTCGAAAATTTTATGTGCTACAATACACGAGAACAGGCGGAGATATCATGACTCAACCAGTCAGGGGCGAACTCGTCAGGCCTCAAACCACGGACCTCCTGCGTTGGAAGCCGGTGTTCTACCCCAGGGCGACCCCCCCCTAAAAACTTGCAGAATAATGACAAAATGGTTGGCTAAACTAGACTTAAATCATTACGAGTCACTTTAAAGATGAGTTAAAGGTCAACATTTTAAGAATATCCCCATTGCTTCCTTTTAGCTGTCAAGCAAACCTTAAAACATCTTTAGTAATTAATAACATTATTACCTAGTTTTAAAAGTGCCACCAGTATTACAAGTGGTAATTTTATTCAGTCAACACTATGTCTTTGCTAAATCGCACATGTGTCCGTTAAAAAAATATTCATTTTTATATTGCACAAGGCCTTAAATTACATATTTTTAGACATCAATAACCAATGATATAAAGGTGGCAATCACGAGGCGACAAAGGATGAGCTTTAAAACATACCCAAATTGATCAAGATTGATCTGATGTTTGTGTATGTATGTTTAAATATAATTAATAAAAGTATTCTAAGACACATCCCTTAAGAAAAAAATGCTGTATTTCGTTTTGTTTGTCAACCACCAGTGAGATAGATATTATTTGGTTTAGAAATGCGACAGCTACCGTTAAGTTTTTTGTTTTGTCTATGCCGTTTTAAAGAGATATTCTTCATGAATCCATTTATCAAAAGTTGAAATATTTCTATGCACCACCCAAGCTTTTTAAAAGCGGTCACTATGCAGATAAGATAAACGTTTCTCATCCTTATTAATGCAAGGCGTTTGGTAATGATGAGGAGTAATCTTTTTTCACACCAACATCCGTGTATTATCAACTCCACGCAGTATTGTGTTTCTGAACGTACCCATAGTGTGCATATCGATGATTAGAAGCAACTTTGCCACAGATTTGATTCCCAACACTGGGACAACCCTGCAGTTGATGGATGTCTTGGCCAACCAAGATGGCGTCCAGGTCTGACCAGCTGCCTCTCAGTGTCACAGCATGTACATGGGTCAGCATCCTGGAGCTCTGCAACACCCCCGTTCCTGTCCTGTATCCTGTTGTTACATCAAGATGCTCGTCTGGCGAAAATGATATTGTGTATTAAAACTACTGCATATTATATTTTAGCGGGATATTCAAATTGTAAAAAAAGAAACAGAGCAACACTTTTTGTCTAAAATAAAGATGGCACGCAAATGTACTTTTTTGAAAATCTTGCATATTAGAGTAAGGTAAATGGTATAGGATTTGTGAATAACTAATTCTGTTTAGATACATCATTTGATGCAGACATTGTTTTCCCCACATTGGATTATTAATATATCTTTCAATTGCTTTCTATTTCCGTTTTTGTAACCAAGACTTCATTTAAGTAAGAAAAGAGAAAAAAAAAAACTTTCCTTTATATAATTAAAAAAAAAATTAATTTGGTATTCAGAATATATGTCTCGAAATACTAATAATACTTCGATTAGGTTTAAAAACGACAAACAAATCCTATTAGACGTTTATCGACTAACACGGATTTCTTTATTATGTCTTTGCCTGTTCATGTCATCAACTCTATAAACCTATCAACTATAAGTATTTAATTAACTGGGGCTGTTGTATGGGTGTCAAACTACGACAAACCCAAAACCCAGACAGGCAACAAGTACTGACCCCTGGTCAATAATAAATTTGGAGATAGACACTACACGATACGCTACTTTCATAGCGCAATCGTCCCTGACAACTCCCGTATATCCAGCTTGTCTAGGTTCGTAAAAAATCGACATTTACAGGACATTACCTATCCTGTAAAAAATACCCACAATTGGTTGACCTCATTATCAGGACAATGACAGCTTCTTTCAGCCCAAGTAAATATCTACCGAGTAATCGATACATATTTATTATAAACCTTTGCCGTCATGCTTATTTTAAAGCTTTCCAATCTTAATTACTATTGCTTTACAAACGAAAAAAAACACAGACTCAGTTGGCCACCCTAAATTGCTTCAGAGGAACAAACATTTGAAAACAGGTAACTGTTTTATAACTTCGCAACCCACTATTCACAGCATCATGTATAACTCCCTGTTTGTCTTTTAGAGAACCAATATTGTATTTTTCAATACTAAAAAAACACAAAACAAAACAAAACAGACTTCTGGTATCTTTTCAATGTAATAAGGAGCTATTTCTTTCAGGCACAGGAAATACTTTTTTCTTCATCCCATCTTTACCAACATTGATTAACTGAAAGCTCTCTCAGGTATTCACAGATTTAACCCCAGATATGCTATATTAAATAATTTAATTAAGACTTGGAACATTTCCAAGGTACGTCCCATTCGGTGTACTGCTGCTATGGGCGTGTCTAAATTCATATTTTCTTCTGATCATTTTTATTTCCCTGATCCTAATCGTTAACAATTTTAAAATCGCATGCCATTTTGATCAGCTTGCTATGTCCTTTCACAGTTTCAGAATCTAGTAATGAATGTTGATTGCTGTTTTCTCCACTCATCATCTATTAGTAAAACCTTTTTTTGAGCTGTTCTACATCTTGCGTTAAATCGTTCATCAGGTTGTCTATTTGACTACATCGAGTACATAAAAACACAACTTTACTCTTCAGTTTGTCTACTATCTGTTATAGGCACGAGTCATGTACTGGTAATGAAAAACTATGTACCACGCCTGGCGCCTGCTTTGTCTTGTTTATTAAACGTTGGGGCTGGGTCCCTGCAGTTCCTGGGCTAATCATGGAGCTGTCACGGGAAACTCATCTCGTACCAACAATACCCTTTCCCCACAGGCATATCTCTAAGGCGATCAGACTATCAGATCACTCTGTCTTGTCTCTTGTTGTCTGTTTACAATAGGACCCACTAAGGCGAAAATCACTGGCTCACAGGAGGAAATAATATTGCATTCCCTGAAGCACTCAGATAGTGAGCAATGTTCCTGACGTCAACGCAAGGATTAGACAGTACGAACGGCATAATATTTTAAAGAGAGATCCTGAATGGACTAAAACTTAGTGCTAGGGTTTTCTAAAATAAATAATTCAGTTTATAAAAATATACAAATAAAAAGTAAATTCTAACTGGAATAAAAAATCAAACCGCTCTGGGTTTTTTTAAAATCTAATTAAGGATATGGAAAACCTTACAAAATCCGCTGTACTTTTCAGCCATACCTTTCAACCACCAGCTTAATAGACAGTGCTGAACTTCTAAAAAATATAAAAAAGTTTGCCATTGTCAGCGCAAATTTGTCTCATAATTTTCATTAAAATGTTGGAGACTACTAGGTTTTACCTTGAAGAGTATTTGAAAGAAAGGGAAAGCAAAAAATACCAATAAAATTGTTCAGTTGAGAATTTCAACACCAGGTGAAGTACACTGATATTGCTCACTAAAGGTTTGTTAGCTGATATTATTGTATCCATTGAGTTCTAACTTATCTTGCCACAGGGTCAGATATCTTATCTAAATTCATTCTTATCTGCGGTGTCTCGTTTAATCAACATGATATTAAACTTGCCATCTGTACATAATTATATAATAGTGATTCTACACAGATTTACTTAGTTACTGATCAAGGCATAAATAGTTGTTCCCATAGACTAAATAGAAAAACGTGTACTGTGTTCCTCACACAGATCAGAACCTGTTTTCCCTTTGTAGCTGGATGTGTTGTGGCCCAACCGTATATGACTGGTACAACCTCTCAGGTTGTGGCCAATCCCTTTAAAATCATGTGCTTTGTTACCACTGTCCAGATGAGTATTTAAGAAAAACTGGTTAAGTCGTTCACACGTTTTGCTTCTGGGTTTCAAAGTTTTACAAACAATCGTAAGAGTAAAAATTAGTTGTAAATATTAGCATAAAGAAATCTTTTTTTCTGCCCGATGCAAAAATAAAGACAAAAATTGGCAGAAAAGTGTTCGTATCGCATATACTTGATAATTATAACTGCGGTTGATTTTGTACCTTTTCAACGATCATGAATTCTTTTCTTTTATTATGATTATCCATGTGACGTCGACTCGAGAAAGCGCTTCCGTGTTTCAGATCAATTTGCTGAGTAATAACAATACACGCAGACTGGGACACATGATCTTGTCAACATTGACAAAAATATGAATACTAGAATTCTTTTGTAGAACTTTATTAATAAACACCTTGTCTAATGTTTAAAAATACAACTCAAGAACGCCTAGATCTAAACCAGTACGCTTGAAAAAATATATTGTATAGATCTATAATCCATCCAAATAACAGCAAAATAACAGCGGTCATTTGGGCAAGATGTCATAACATGGTTAGAAGTATAAACACTCCTCTTCGTGCAAAAAAAACAACAACAAAACAACAACCCATTAACATCAAACTCAAAACAATATCGCGCTCCGACCCCATTATACGCAAGACGCAGATTTAGAAATCTCTGGGTCCTTCCAGAAAAATCCGGCCTCTAGCTTACATGTTTTTAATAACACTACTCACCCCCTGTTCTCAATCAGACTTCGACTACTTTATAGAACCTACTTGAAGATCTAAACTCCAAGCCCGTAACAGTCGATACTCACAGCAGTGTACACATAAACAATATTATTTCACAATCCATTTCTAGATCAGATGGCATTATTGTCTGAGGCTTCCTAAAATACCAGGCGAAGTCACCAGTTATATCATTTTTCCTTGACACAGTGTAGGCTGAGTATGCCGAACAGAAAAAAAAAAACTCTCTCGTTATCAATCTGAACTGAACTAACTTTAGCAATGATTTTTAAAATATAGATCACTGCTACTCTCATTCCACTATGTTCACTACAATCATTTCGGTGACTTGGCCTGTTCTTAAGGGAGCCTCGCCTTATTGTCTTGTAACGATATCTTTTTAAGTTTATTTCCCAAACAATCGTTGATGCAAATTACAATTTTAAATAATGCCTCTTTTCTCTATTCATTCCGTCATAAACATTTGAACACTGCTTTATCGTTTGTTTTATTACTGTAACACATACCATTTTTTTACTTTCTCTAATCATTTGAGCGCATGCAAACTTATTTTAGTTGAATTAAAATAACACTTGTTGACGTCACAGTCTGTTACTGAAATGTAAATAGGGAAGTTGCAACTAAATGTAATTGTCCCGAGTTGTATAACTAAAACAAACAATCATCATGTAGAAAACTTGATGTTTTAAGAGTTTTAAGATCACTCATACTGGTTGCAAGAATATCATCCCACTAGATTTGTCAATTTTACATTATAAGACTTTTGCTTTTTCACGGGCTACCCGCTCTTATACTTTCCATAAAGATATCTATAGTTAATATAAAAATAATTTAAAACCATGTAATCTACAATACTTCAATTTCTCATTTTTCGATTGCAGCAGTTTAAAGGTTTAAAGTGAATCTCAAACAAAAAACCACGACGAAGTTTGCATTTGCTGGCTTTCTTCTCTGCCGCGTCTCTAATAGTTTCTTGAAAACTACCAGCTCCATCATCTGGACCTCCGAGTCAGATTCGTGATATGTCAAGTTATGTCTTGAAGTACATATAGCCAAAGTTAAACAAGAATAATCCACATTGAGCGTCTATAGATCATACTTTCAAAGGATATTATAATTGTTTTAATTAAAGGGGCGGATTATGCGTACAAATAAAAACGGTGACGCCCATGATGCGTTTTAAATACGAAAATGTGTTATCTGTATAATAAAACTGCTCCCCTGCTGTCAGACATCCAACCAAGTGATTGTATTGAATTTCCCTTGTGCCAGTGGACATGACGTATTCACGTTACAAACATTGTATAAATACGCACACTTATCATTAAAAACGTGCTTTGTTGAAATTTTATTTAGCATGATACATACGTGCAAAACAAAAGAAAAAAAACACCCAGCAACAAACAAAACAACCATTCAGCATATTATATATGACTGTATGACTTCATGTTATCAGTGTGGCCAGCTACATTGGTGTAAATATTTTTTAAAAATGTTTTACTCGTTTGAGTAAGTTAGAAAACACTTACCACCTTTTCTTTGTTACATAAAGCATTACAAAATGAAAAACAACTTCAAGTAATTCACTTGCAAATCACTTAGCGACTTCATCAAGGAAAATTTTTTTACTTAACCTTTTTCAAAAGATCCACCCAGTCTGACCTCCAAGAAAAATAGCAAATAGAGATAAGAGTGGGGAGGGAGATGAAAGAAGAGAGTCAGTGTAAAGAGCTGAAAAAGAAAGAGAAGATTGGAGAAGAGGAAAGAAAGATGATTAGAGGGAGGAGAAGAGCGTGTGAGGGAAGAGGGGGAGAGCGTCGTGAAGGCAAATACGAACGATTGTATAGAAAAGAGGATATAATGAGAGAGAGAGAGAGAGAGAAAGAGAGAGAGAGAGCGAGAAGGAGAAGAGAAAAGAGATGAGATAGAGAGAGAGAGAGAGAGAGAGAGAGAGAGAGAGAGAGAGAGAGAGAGAGAGAGAGAGAGAGAGAGAGAAAAGGGTGAAAAGTAAGATCTGTGGGAGAAATGTGAGAGTAGAGAATAGAGAGAGAGAGAGAGAGATAGAGGGAGAGAAAGAAAGAGAGAAACAGATGTAAAGTTAGAGGATAGAGAATAGTGGGGGACATCGAGAAGGGAATAAACGAGTAACTTTCTATTTTTGTTAATTATAAGAAAAATGGATTCAATAAGATATAGTGCGCGTTCAGTTTTTAGCTTGCTTTCCGAAAGGAGGCGGCCGATGAAGACTGATTTGTTTCTTACAATCAACTGAAATAGTTATTTATCGAATTGACTCCCGGGGACTTTATCAATTTAACAGAGTTTTTTTTTAAGCTGAGATAGTATACAGATAAAACGAATTAATGACGGAAATGTTTTCGAATTCCAATCTTCAGAAACACTTCAACTGCCATCTCGACACATAAAGGTGGGGTGAGTGAAGACTTTTTATTCTATATTTAGACTACGTAAATTAAAATCAGCAACCGTTTTAATTTCTTTTCACATGGAGTCCAAAACTTTTACTTTGTAAAAGAATCACCAAAAAATGTATTGACTCATCAGGACACAAAGATTTTGTAAACTTAAATATGAGCCGTAAAATAATTTAAACAGTTTTAAAGAAGTTGTCAAAAAAAGCTTGGGGATAAATTCAGTGGCCTGGTTATCTACCTAAAAGAAATGGGTTTTGCCTCACTCCGATACAGAACTTTTGTGATAACCATTTTCCTTTCATAAAAAAATACCACAACCTTAAACCCTCAGAAAATACGTGATCAACAGTAATTAATTTTATGACGAAACTTGGCAAGTGTATGCTAAAGCACCGAAAGATACAATTCCAACCCTAAAAATTTCCCTACATTTTCTCATAAAACCAGAACGGTGACATGTTTTTATTTTGAGCCTACTCATATCTATAAACAATAGTTATTGAAAGTTACTAGTATAAATGCCGCAATAGAGCGTGGTTATATTTTACAGAATGTCACGATCATCTTTTCCAAGACAAAGATTTGAAAAACAAGAATGATTTATTTTAATAGTAAATGTCAGAGCGGTTGCCACATTCGGTATTTTGAGCTGTGGCTTTCAAATGTATCGAATAACGGACTGTGTTGATTGATCTTATTGTGCACATATGTTTTTAACTGCATTGCTGTATCCAAAGGTCAACGAGACCAGGATATCATGTAAAGAGAGAATAAACCCAAAACTTTGTTATGATCTGGAATAAATGATCGATTATTACTATCATCCGGTTGATTGAGTTAGTTGTATGTTTTACAAATCGTAACAATGCCTTTTGGATTGAATTGTTCTATGAAAAATGCGCTATTTATTGATTTTCAAGAAAGGGTTAAGGAAAGAAAGTGTTCTGGTAATGATGTCAATCATCATACTTTACATATTAATATTTTTTTCCGTTCATCTTAACAATTGATTGAAAACTGAAGGAAATCTTTATCAGTGTTGATAATCATTTTTGACAAAACTAAGTTATAGTACAAAATAGTGTTTTTGTTAAATCTTAATAATTGTATTGTTGATTTTGCAAATAAGTAAAAAAATAGTTGGTTTAATGCATATGAACAATAAAGGATAATGCAGCATGATACTTAAGAAAAAAAGAGAGACCATATTACACCCATGCTAAGACAGCTCCACTGGCTTCCAGTGGAGGCCAGAATTAAGTATAAAGTTGCTACTTTGTGCTATAAATGTAAATTCCAACAAGCACCCCAGTATCTCTACGAGCTTATTGTTACTCATGCTCCTAGTCTAAACTTAAGGTCCAGAAATAAAGCGCTCTTGTCAGTCCCATGTAGAGCAAATAAAAAGACAAGTGAGCGAGCATTTGTGCACTATGCACCTGTTGTTTGGAATTCCCTGCCTTTAGATCTGAGACAGTGCAGCTCACTTAATAGTTTCAAAAAGGCCTAAAAACCTACTTATTTACAATGCACTTGTCAGTGGAGTTTTCCTCTTAATTTTTATTAATGTTTTCTTTATATGTGTAATTTACTCATTTTTCATAATATTTCTTTGCTGTTCATGTATCATGTCCTTTATGTGCAAAACTGCCTTATAATGTGTGTGAATGGCTGATAAATTGTCTCGTCTTAACTATGTAAAGCGCTTTGAGCCGGCTATGCTGGGATAAAGCGCTTAAAAATGATCTTCATTATTATTATTATTATTATATGTTATTATTTTCTTAAATCTTAATAATTCTATTGTTGATTTTGCAAATAAGTAAAAAAATAGTTGGTTTAATGCATATGAAGAATAAAGGATTTAAGACTGTCGTAGGCTCTCTATACCAATATTTGCTAAATGTCACCAAGCGCTTGTACAATTCCACATGGATTTTCCCGGCATTTGGAAGATTTTGTGAATTGTCACACACCTCTAGTGGATGTGGTTATTTACAATTTAGTAACCATTCGGAAAACGCTTTTTAATTGTGCTTTTTACAGGAGACTTAAATATCGTTGGGATAAAAGAAAAATAAGATTATGCCGATTACCAGACCTGCCAAACCTTTACCAAGCAAAGGTAAAGAAGCGAACAGATAACGTAGGCCTTGTGTTAACTCGACCCATAGCGATAACGAAAGTGGCAGGAAAGTGAATAGTGCGCGTGCGTCATAATAATTATGGGTGTAAACTTTAGACTGACGCAGCCAATGGGCATTTTTTTTCAAAGAACTTGAAAAATGACCAGTATTTACAGAAGTCAAAGCCCTATTGCTTAGAACGTGGCAACGTCATCAGTTTTCACAGTATCGATCGCACAGCGTGTTATTATTATGTCTAAATATTTTGGTTGACTTATACGTTAAGGTCAAGGTCCTTCCGGAAGTGTCCCATTCCATTGGGCCTTAAAACGTGCTTTAAGTCACTCGCGTCGTTCTCTGACGTTTTTTTCATGAGTTAAGAGCTTCCAGTAAAAAAAAAGGTTTGAACTTCGTGTCAAACTAAGATTAATAATTTAAATGGGTATTTAAGAAGCGGTGATTTGAATAAGAAATATGAATAAGAATATTTTGTATTGTCATACATTAAAGAAAAATTCACCCATTTCTACAACTGGGTTTGCAATTTAGAGTCTTGGTGGTTTAAAATCGGTGGACTAAACATTTGTAAATGAGTGTTGAGTAATATCTAAATTTAGCCCTGCCAAAATGTAAAACAGCTGAATCCAACACGTAATAAGGATATTGGAAAAGGACAACGTTCAAAATGAGAACAAAACACTCTGGATTCGGCAATGTTAATACAGTTTTATAACAATGACAATCTTTATCAAATAATGGGAGGAATAGACATGAGTATTAAAGCACGTGAATACAAAACATGCGAGCATAGTTGATAAATATATAAATTTATTCATAAGGTTTTACCTGAATAAGGAGCTTGTGACAATTGGTCAAGTTCATAATTCTTCGTAAGATGCCCCTTTATCAACAAAAATGATATGGAATACAGGGTCGAATGGTAGACGCAGTGGCAGCTTACAACTCGTTTTAATGTTTCTTCATCACACATCTTAAGGTGAAACATAAGCTTGCCACAACGTTGTAATTACGACCCATTGCGTTGAACAAATGAAATTCACCTTTAATCTTACAAAAAAATCCACATAGTAAAATATTTGACGAAAAAACAACAACAAACATCTTATGTGCTGAACTATAACGCTATAGAAACAAATTTATTCCTCTAAACTTCAAACGGGTTCTTAAAAAGATAAGAGATTGCTGTTACATTTTGGTACCAAAGATGAAACACAGCCAGCATAAAAATAACAGTAAATTAATTTTAAACTTAGCTGCAAGTTTAGTATATCATAAAGAAACTCCAACCACTCTAACGAATTAATAATTATCTTTCCAAAATCTTGCAATATTCCTAAAGAATAAGACTTACGTTAGAAATGCATGGTAGGAGTTATGGAAAACTTGTAATAATTCTCATAACAACAACAAAATTCGAGTTTTCGACGTTGCAAACAGGAATCTGAAGAAATCTTCATTAGTCTTTAAATAACTTGAAATGTAAGACAAGGTAACTCTAGGCTGATATATCTGGCTTTGGGTAACATTGGTATCATGTTGACGTTTTAACAGTTGAAAATTCTGTGCACTAGTTATAGAATATCGGATAACATTATCGAGTTCAAGCAATGTGAACATGATTTGAAAATTATTATAATGACCAGAAGCCTATCAATGTCGTTCTTATCATGAAATAAAATCAAATATGTCGTTAGTTTCCACAAATCATCAATAAGATGTCGAAGATAATCTCCATTATTTTACTCATTCACTACAGCTGCTCGCTAAGACAAAAATAAAATCGATACAGGTGCAATTTCACCAATTGCATAATCATTAAATGCCTTAAGCAAACCTTGAGAATGATATGATAGAATGATTGAGATCGCCAACGACAGGATAGCATCTTGGATTGGCAGGCTTAACCTAGGTGTATAGCCATAATATAATACTACATTCGGTTAGACGAACAAGCTACCTAGATTACTATGATGAATAATATCAGGCTGGAATCGGTATTCTTATGGCGGACTTGAACAATACTGGGGAACTACCGTCGTTTCATTATGATTGTGGTTTTGGACAAAAGCTTGTTTCTTCTATCTATACTAACTGGTATAGTAATCAAAGTAGAATTAGGACTACAGCCCTACAGTTATTATTCACAGTTTCTAAGGCACCTCTACTGATGAAGTTGAAATACAATGCGAAACGTTTTAATCGTTAATTTATTTAGTTGAATAGTGTTATATCGTGACACCAAAGATGTGTGTAAAGTCTATTCTATATTGGATCGACACAGAAATACCACAGGCACATTAAAGTGCGCGGGGGACACCAAAGAAAATGTAAAAAAAAAAAGGTATGCATTGGATGCATAGACGAACACATGGAGAAAAGTGGGGTTTCGCAACAGGCGCCGAGCATTACAAAGATTGGCATTTCTAACCGTTACCTATACACGTGGTTAGGAAAGTATTTTTAATATTACCATTATTCGAAACACGTCTTTTATGAACAGAAACAATAAACAAGTTGTATCTTAAATTTTGAATTAAAAAATGACAGGAACAATGTGTATGCACTTTACAGCCCTCTGTGTAAAGGATGCTTAGAAAGTGTCAACAAAGGATGTTGGAGCCTTTCAGCGTCTTGTACTAGACAGGCTGCTGCTGCTGAGCTAAAGTACATATCAGGTAAAGAATACTATGACAAAAACCAAAAATACCCTTACCCAAAGTAACGCGGGTGAAGAACAATGTCATGTCAGAAAATACGTCAAGTTTTAAAATGATAATGCGTGAGAACGGAAAAGAAACTCGTTTTTTTTGTGCTTTAACCAATGGCCAACTCTTGTCCATTTTTTTTTCTGTTTTCAGTGCGAAGAACGTCTTGAAACCCTGACCCCCTCAGACCAGTCCTAGACGGCGCGAAAGGGGCGGGGACGCCGGGACAGACTGGGAACACGCTGGACGCTTTAGATCAATTACCCCAAATGGTGACGATAAACCTTTATAAAACGCCACTCAAGCCTTGCCCTCGCCAGTTTCTTGATCAAAGACGCTCTCTCGCAAGAGGGTTAAAAAAACCCACGCTGTTTTTAGTGGCTTCATTTCTTTCAATTGAAAAATTCCCTCCAGAAATGTAAAGAGCAACACCATATTTAATATAGAAGGAAAGATCTATTGATACAGGTGTATTCATACAGACAAAAGACGTTTTTGTCAAACCTCACGGTAATGGAAAGAATCGCTATACATTGTAGCTGATTCTTAGATGACAGAAATAGCGTCAATATATATCATTTGTATATATATATATATAATGCATAATTATGTTTAATAAGTCCTTTGAGTTGGAAAAAAAACACACAAAAAGTGCTCGTTCAGAATTTAACAAGACTTGGATAATTATAATCCGCAGATAACAATTAATTTTAGTTATTTGAAATAATAGGATAACAAATTACTGGGCCAGCCTTTCCACTGAACTGTGCGCTCTATCTCTGCCTCACAATAATGTAAGCATCTCTCCTTGAGGAGGGAAACGCTCCTTCACTTTAAGTAAAATCCCCTATGCCTCCTAGGAGGATTCTGTGCAGTATTTATATCTCAAGACAGTATCAGTTACAAATAGAAACTCTATGGTAAATACAGTGTAAATATTTAGGCTCTGATGTCAACAACAACAAAAAAAAAAACCCACGAAATTCCAGGTTTTGTTTAGTTCATTTGTTTCGTCAGCTGCCCGGCTATCTGCACTGTCTGTTAATTTTTTTAAAGAAAGGACAAATAATTTCTGTAATGAGTTAGAAGGAAGCGGCATCCTAAGTTAGTGAAACATCTGTGAATCAGGGCAAATACCTGTGCCACTTTGGAGCAGTTAGAAGGGCTAGATAAACCCAGCCTTTGTCGTACACCTAGACCCAGGGTCTAGATTTAAACCATGCAGAAAACGATATTAAATTAAGACAATTACATAGAGCAGGCACTAATCTGAAGAGAACATTAGAGAAAGAAAAACAAGTTCTTTACATGCATGTCATGATATTTTGTAAATAAATCGTAGCGGAATATATACGTTTATATGCAGCATAAAAGGGATGTGTTAAGTTTGAGCGAGACATCTACGACGTTACAAAACTGATGCCAATTAAATATAAGACGCAAATATGATTATAAATTTAAGAACCAATTTGCAGATTATATTTTTAGTAAAATTTTGTACTAAATGAGATTTTAAAATAATATTTCTAATATAGCTTTTACAAATTTACATTACCGCTTTTCACTATTGCAATGTTAAGTCAGATGCTAATAAAAATAATGCACGGTCTAGTTAACCTAACAACTAGCTGCTATTTTAACACCCACAATTGATTTACGCACATATACAATTAAAGAATAATTTTTTCCTAATGCGCTGAAAACAAATAGTGCTCTGACTCTTCTGTTTGACTGTAATAGGTGGATTTTGATGTTATGCAATTGTGACATGTGAGAGCTTTGCGTACTATCAATCTTTCGAGAAGACATACTTTTTTTTCCAAAAAAAAAGAGTGTTCAGTGTCCAAAGTTAATTACAACCGACCTGAACAGTCTTTACACAGTTAGTGACATTTTAGGTAAATACCTATTTAATGCCTTCGCAGATGAATTCTTAACTCAAGACATTACACAGTGATGGTAGCTGTATTATATGAAATTATATGTAATTGCTTCGTCTGTTACAGTATTTCTTCAGTCTTTTTGTATAATATATATTTTAATGCCATACAAATTATGCCTTTAATGTTTTCCATTGACCTTTTTCCGATTATCATAATAATAGATTGTTATTGACAGACTAATTGTGCCAAAGTGGACTCTAATTTTGTTGTTTTTGTTTAAAAGGTTCTATCGAAGCGGTGTAGAATAATTACCTATTCTTTTTTAAATTTTTGTAAGAATATTACAACCTACGCTTTTGTTGTTCTTTTGTACTTTTCGTTTTGGAGGACAACCATTATTCTTTTTTTTCTAGGTGCTTTCCAACATGACACACACACACACACGCATTACTTTCCGTCCTTTTGTACGCTATAATTTCACCAAGCCCTTATTTCACCATCGAGACTTCTTTTTTACAACACTCTAACAATCACATTATAGAGCGCTGTGTTATATTTCCCCATCTCTTTGGACGGGGCCTTTCGGTGTTTTGGGTCAGCTCTCCGTTTGCTGGGTGAATAAAGGAAGCAGATCAATCTCGTTACTTTCACGGCCGCCTCATCGTCTCGATCTAAAACGGAATAGATGGCTTAAGTCCATTTACCATCACAGCTTCTGCTTCAGTCCATTACAATGTTGTCTCAAAACGATACTGCTAAGGGAATAGAAAAAGCTTGATAGGGAGAGAGAGAGAGAGAGAGAGAGAGAGAGAGAGAGAGAGAGAGTAAGAAAAAGAGAAAGCCAGAGAGAGTAAGAAAAAGAGAAAGACAGAGAGAGAGAGAAAGAGAGAGATAAAGGGAAAGTAACAGAGAAAGACAGAGAGAGAGGAGAGAGAGAGAGAGAGAGAGAGAGAGAGAGAGAGAGGAGAGGGACAGAGACAGAGACAGAGAGAGACAGACAGACAGACCGACAGAGAGAGAAAGAAGGGGAAGGGCGATACATAAAATGTTATTCTAAAGCCTTCTGGGCGGTAGCTTAATGTCTTTTGGGTCATCATTTTTTATTTTGATAAAATGAGATGTTGCGTCGTAGACGTGCATTATTCTGCCCAAGTTAACTAAGTCCAACTTTAACGGCGTATCTTGATTGAGCTGAAAACATCTAAGGAAAATTTGTGGTAAAACGCTAAGAAAAAAGAGTGCTCTTAAATTATGGTGATGGTGATGAAGACCGAAGAGTTAAGTTTCCTGAGAAAACAAAGGTGATAAGGAGTAGCTGATCTACGAGAACAGTAAATTAAGGGAAGCGCGAAGCGAGTGAATAATAGTTCAATAAATAACGAGGAATTGAGGCCATTGTCATGCAAAGGACAAAGATGATATGACAATAGATAAGGAGTTAAAGTTAAAGTAAGTGTGCAAATTATAACGGGGTTATAAAGAGCAAATTTTAAACGGGAAATAGAGACAAAGAAAAGAGATTGACAATTAGTAAGGAATAAAACACACGAGAGAAAGAGAGAACAGAAAACAGCAACAACAACAACAACAAAAATATGCAACCAGTCATTTAAAAATATTACCCCCTTAAATGCTTCAAAGAATTTTAAATATTAAATTTTGTGATACATCAAATTACAGGTATAGATACATATAAAGTGTTGCATGGTTTGATTTGTTCTGTTGAAAAAATGGTTCTGATTTTTTAAAATCTGCTGTGAGTTTGTGCTACAAGCAGCTTTATATTGATTACGTTTATGGTGGATGTAGTAGAGCGAAATATAGAGTTTAAACATTATGTACTGATTATTAAATAATTGTGTTTATTAATATAAATGGAAACGCTTCAGCGGAATTCCGCTTTGATATTTGTGTTCTGTGTTCCACACTATTTTTCAGTGTTTTTTATATCCTCATGACAGCAAAAATATAGCCAGTGATAATCTTGTTGAAGGGTTCCTTGAACTTTGTTAACTTTAAAAAATCTTAAATGTATTTATTGACAAAATAACAACAATATCTACAGAAAACAACAAAGACAACAACAACAACAACAACAATAATAATAATAAAACAGCAATAAAAACAACAATAATAATCACAAACATGCTCGCCTTCATACCCCAAAAGTGAAAAAAGATTAAACACTGGAAGAGATTAACAAAAGGAAGAGAAACGTACACCCGAAACGCAAACTGATAAGATCGTCTGACGGATTTCTTGCCCTGTATGGGGTTTTCTCGCAATGATTGAAAAAAACAAATATGATCGATTGGGTAATGATACCTTTGATATCATGAGCATTTAAGATGTGTATTTACTTCCACTAAACGGAAATCTTCTTAGACCGCCTGAATTATCCGCATCTATGACTGAAAAATAGTTTTGTTTTTGGCAAGATTTTAAGTTCATTGCAGCAATATGTTTGTCAACATTTCCAAATTATTTAAATTTGTATTGAACAATAACTTATACTAAAATAGAAGAAACAGGAATGAATTTAAATCAAACCGCCCAACAATGTACACTACTTCAACCTTTTTTACCTTTTTGTAGTAGAGATAACGAGGAACAACTATGGATGTCTGCAAACTTATTTACGAAATATGACCACTATCTACAAGATACATGATCATTATCTTCCAAATACATGATCATTATACCAAAAACCAAGAAAAGGGGCTGAACTGTAGTTAATTAAATCTGAACCATAGATGTCTCGAAATAATACCAAATTACATAATTGTCTATGCCAATGGGAGAACGTGAAGATAGGTCAAACGAGGTTCCTGTTAAAGGTATTATTATTATTATTATTATTATTATTATTATTATTATTATTATTATTATTATGGTGTTATTAGGCACAACCTACATCGTGTAATTAATGATGTTTCAGTTTAGTAGAATTAAATGCATTAGCCATGCTATAAAGCAACATCTGTAATTGTGTGTTAACAACCATATTTTTTTTATCACGCTCTTGACATTTTTCTTAGCATGTTATGGTCGATCTTGCTTCGGTGTTGAACTTTGCCGTTATCAGGATTACCAGGGGATGACAAAATAATTATGATACGAACATCAAGCCAGAAATGTGTTAGGTATATACTGTTAAGAAACTTTTGCGAACAAAATAAATATTTTAAAAAATCTGAATGCTAGGGTAGGTTTAAACATCTTGATGTTTCCCAGCGTTGAAAGTTAATGTCATAGATTCTAAACGGCTTTTTAATCGAATATAAATGATTAGCTTGTACGACCATACACATAATGGGTTGGAAGAATGTGTAAAAGCCGCAATTAAAACAAACATATACTGAATATCGAAGAAGAACAAAATTAGCACAGGACACCTAGACACGTACAAATCACTGTAATAAATCCAGGAGCCCCAAAAAGATACAATATTATAATTGGTCTGTTGGTCTCCTATTTTCCGACGCCAGTAATCATGCCATGTCGCAGACGGGTCACACGACTAATATCTAATGTTACGAGCTACCACGCAGAAACAGTGCATGGATCTCAGAACTTCTGTCTTCGCTGGTCACATTCTACTGACGCCGACCCAACGTTGGCTCGAATAGAAGGTAAAGGCTTACCACTTAGATAGCTTGCCCCTTACAATTGATAGATTAAGATTTAGAAAAAGAAAACATAACATTCCTTTTGTTTGGTACCCTAGGAAAAGAAACACTTGAAATGCAATAGTGTTCCTCACAATCTATTTAATTTATTCATTTTAAAGAATTAAATCTCGAAGAAAAAATGCTTTCCACATTTCAAACAAAAAGGCGTATGATAAATCAATATCAATTAATTATTTGCAAATCTCATTTATAACCAAAAATAGTTATATAATAATATTGTACAAATCCTCTAAATAAAGCAAATTTAAAAAAACAAAAAAAAACAACAACAAAACATTCAATTCAAACAGGAAAGAAATTGATTCAAATTTTTTCAAGAATCCAATTAAACCTTATAATAATAGTTGTGAATCATCACTTATCCTCATATAACAGATTTGTCGGAAAACTATTAAAGTCATTGTTTTATATTCCTCTGTGTTTCTCTCAAAAGTAAAAAGTAATGATTTTGTGCTAGAATGTCTGTAAGATTGACCGTATCTTTCGTATCAGTTTGAAATAAATGGCATAGCTAGGTCTTCAGTTTGACGTTTCCCATATTTCTAGAAGCGACTGTGTCTGTAACATAAAATCAAAATAATCTTGAACGACTGAAACCAGACAGGTAATCTTAGCATACGGTTTCTTCCATTTAACCAAGCTTTTAGCCAGCGCAGATTGTTTTTTACCACTGGCTTCCTAACAGCTATACGTTTAGCATTTGTTTGTTTCAAAATGGACCTATTTTTGTGAAAAGTAAATCTAATATATTGTTACTTTAATTTAATTCATTTATCTCTCTGAGTCTTTCTCTATCTCTGCCTCACAGCTTGCCTGCATGTCTGTATATCTGTGTGCCTGTCTCCCTCTCTGTTTCTGTCTCTCTCTATCTCTTTTCTGTCTCTTAACGTTATCTTTTGCATACTGCAATTTATAACTTATAGATGAAAGAAGAAAAAAGGTTTAAGATGCATGTGTTTTTGTTATGGAGAAAAGACATTATCCGTGCCTTTCAGGTTATAAAACCGTTTAAACTTAGTTATATTACCTTTTAAAGAGTTTCGCATTTTAAAAATGTAGCCATTTTACCAATGAGAATAAACCTTTGATATATAATTCTGGTTTTTTATTACGTGCATCACGAACGTAAAGTATGATTCTTCTTTTAACGAGTATTATTGTCTGTATTGGATACAATCTTTCCGAAACACCAGTCTTGAACGCACATAGAAAAGTAACATTGTATGATACAAAAAGTCTTACTCTATGCTCAAGTCTTTCTATATTTTGCTTTAACGATGAAAAAAACAAACAAATCGCTCTATGTATAATTTATTTTATGTCTGGAATTTTAAGTTTTGCCTTACTGGAACTACTTGTTCTGTTTGCTTCAGTGCAGCTGCAATTATCCTCTACCAACGATTCCACTTTGGTTGACTTGGCCACTGAAGCTTGAGCATGCTCAAACTTAGTTCAGGGAAAGCGTTTTCAGAAATGAGTGAGCGTTATTTTGAGATTTGTGGTGAACTTTACGATGCACAGAAATAAAATGAAGGGTTTGCTTTTAGACGCTTCGATTTTAGGTAGGCCTAGTCGAATGGCTCACACCAACGCATCTCTAGATTTATCTCTTCTGATTGCGTGTTTACGATTGTCACGGAGACAAATGGGCTGACTCGTTGCTATCAGGATTCCTCCCATAATCTAGCATTTTACTTTGAAATTAAAGAAAAACAAATCCATGCAAAGTACGGGCATTGCAAATTGAGTTGGGGAACAGCGATTGCCCTCTCTACGGTATCACATTTGTTTTTGTTATATAGTATTTTAAAAACACAGCTTCAATGAGACATAAATAGACGACAATAATGGAAACCATAATAAATGTAGAAAAAAATAAAGAGACGAAACATATAGAAATAGCACTATGAACGATATCGATAACATGATCGATGCATATAACCCCACTCGATATCCTAGGAGTGGTTAAACATTGGGGAGAAGAAATGAAAAGAGAAAATAAGGTAAAAGTGTGAAGGAGAGGAGAGACAAGTAGAGGGGGGACTGTCATAATAGGCGTGCGAATGAATCGAGGAAGATGGGGAGTGCAAGAAACGGGATGGAGAGAAATAAATTACACCAATACCAGCCTCTGCAGCTGATGCCCAGACGTAAGGAGGAAACAAATGCGTTGTCAGACTGTCCGTTATCCAGCGTGTATGTCCAGCCTTCTCTTGGAAAAGGAAAAAAACAGGAAAACTACAAGCACACCACAATCGTAACTTATTCTTTGCTCTCCCCCCACTTAGCCCAGGAAGATACGCGTTGTCTCAATAACAGAGCGATAAATAAAGGCCTCCAAGAATTATCCTTCATCACCCAACATGGCAACCGGAAGATTTAACAGGGACTTGACGCTCTGGTCATTTTCTGCTTCCGTTCCCGCACTAACCGCATGCTTTCACATCGATCTCCCAGACTGCCTCTATCGATAGCATGGTGCTGATACCCAGGGTGGACATGATGGCGAATAAAGTGCCCCAGGTACTTTCACTCCTCCGCCATAGGTAAAAATAGTAATAGAAATTATTGCTCGGAATTTACAGGATTTGAGTGTTTCTAGTTTACTCACAACACATGTTGTTTAATTCAGTTTATCGTGTCGAAAATTTTGTTTAGGAATCAAACATAACTGTAATCCTGGTGTGACGTTTGAGTAATTAAGTATTATAGAGATATTGCTTTCCTTCAATACCTTTTGTTTCCTTTTTTCTTTGTATACGTTTTTGTTTAAAGAGAATTAGTATGAGTATAGAGCAGAACTAATGTATGGTGTCTTTCGCCCACTAATTTAGGTTGGCGCTATCGATTTATAAAGGCACGGTGAACGGGAGATTACTAGGAAAGATTGCCTTCCAGGAAATAGGTCGGGAACTATGCACGCAACTCGGCAGCAGGCGTGAAGCTCTTGGCAAGAGCGGAACTGATGACAGTGTGGAAAACAGTTCACAGGGACGCTAGGAGAGAGTAATGTGTTCCATTGATCAGTCACTAAAGTTGTAAGGATTGAACGCTCTGACTTAAAAAAAAATGTATTTACAAAAAAGAAAGAAAAAAAAAACAACCAACAATAAACAAACTTCTCTAGCTTTGACAGCTTAATTTCACAGCACCTTCGCAGCGCTGGCTAGATGTTGAACAGAGCGTTTGGGCTATAAAATTAACGTTCTATTAACCCTGACGGCGCTTGCTAATTTATTTTAATAATAGTTTCTTAAAAAGGGGTGAGAAATACTTATGTCAAACATACAAAAATGTTTCTACAATTTGTATCGCAAAATAATAGTACGTCTCGCTAAAATGTACGTGAAGTTTTTTTACGTTTGGATACTGATTGAATAAACAACCTGCCTGCAAAAAAGGTGTGTTGAATTTGAGCCAGAGGTTTTTAACATGTGTTTTAAAGACAACCAGTGAGAAGTACCGGGGATAGAAATGATGCACAGGTTCATTGATCAACAGGTCTGCAGAGGGAAGGAGCTAGTAGTAGTATAATCAAAAAGAAAGTTTTGACAGTATTTTTGTGTGTGTCGATAACATCCTCAATCATTCTAGTTTATGATATAACAATATAAATGGTAATGGGATGAAACACAAGACCATTTTGTAATGTAAAGCAAGGAAAAATAAAAAAATCCATTTACAAAATCATAATACAAACGTACATAAACATTTCTATTGATATCTTTAAATGGCCAATTATGGTCCAGATTCTAAAGCAAAAATAATTGCCTGAGTATATCAACCCTTTAAACGAGTGGTTGTTTTTAAAGCATTTAAACTGTTTTGTTAAATTTCCACCAAAGTAGTACCCTTATGTCCTTCTTCTTTTAATACTTGTGGCGGATCATAAGTATTCACTTTAAACACACGTAAGTCTTTGTTTTTAATGTGAAAGGTAGATGTATGCAATATTATTCTATGGTTTTAAACAAAGTACTCAATTCGTTTAAAGAGCTAATAATAATAATAATATTAATAATAATAATAATAATAATAATAATAATAATAATAAT
>RQTK01000012.1:1158213-1178902 GCA_003991915.1 Elysia chlorotica
AATTATCATTACTATTATTTATCTCGCAACTGTCTGTCATTACACATCGATTTCTTCTATAAATAATAAAGAAACAAACGAAGAGTGGTGCGAAAGGGCAATGTTTAATCACAATGATAAAATGAATAGTACATACAACAAAGGCGATCATCGATATAATCATAACTATGCTAAACTTACATGTCAAAACTAAAATTCAAGCTGTTTCATGAAAAAAAAAGCCAACTGAAACGCTCACTTTATGGTGATAAACTGGTTTTTGTTTTTTTTTACTTAATGTAAATTTCTAATATTCTAACATCGCGTGGGGTTAGAATTTTAATTTTTTATTCTAACTCATTGATCCATAGACCAAATCGTTGTGTCCTCTACTAATTTTATATAGTTATCTGGTGAACTATGCACGCAGGAATACTATAACACAGCAATTTGGTTTCTAACGTCCAGCGTCAACAACTAGGCTAAATCGAGGATGGATCTCAAAATAAACTACTGAAAATATACATACAGAACGGAGATACTTTAAAATCTGTTACACATTTATTATACTGAACCAGACAAAACCAATAGTTTGTCATATCGTCAGTCATACTGTGCATCGCCCAAACAAGGACTACTTGTGATACTGATGTAGGCTAACCGTGTTGTTACAGAGTTTGAGAAATATATTGTTGGATACAGCAGATGGACAAAGGTTTATTTCGAGGCAATGCATGAATACAAACCAATAGAGCGAATTGAACAGTCATGAAAAAAGAGGCTTTACAACAGTGTTAACCGTCGATGTTAGAGCAGAACTTAATGTAAAGATAAATAATATTTATGTTTACAGTCGTGACAAACGTGGGCTTTTGTCAAAAAGGAAAAAACAACGCAGAAACATAATGTTATAGTCATTGACAAAATAATATACACAGATAAAATAAGACAAAAAGAGAGAAACAACAGAGAGAAAGATAGAGAGAGAGATCGAGAGAGAGAGAGAGAGAGAGAGAGAGAGAGAGAGAGAGAGAGATTGTTTTATCTTCGATAAGTGCACAGAAGAAGATGAATTAATTTAAGCACAGAACACGACATTCACAATATTAACAGTGGGCGTTTAGTGTGAAAATGAACGTTGGGTGTATGAGAACATGCTTTTTGAGGGATTTTACATTCTATAAAATTCTTACCTTTTTTATCAAAATGTCACCCCTATGCAAAAATAACGTAACAGTTATGCTTGGAACAAGCAGGCATCGTATGCGATTGCTTATGCTCATGTAATGGCGTATACAACAACAGTATATAATAGCAGTATATCATTAAAATTAACATCAATATTAGTCCATATAACGTGCAGTAGAGATAAGTAAACGCGCCGTCACAACAGAGAAGCGATTGTCAATATTAACGCATAAAATTACCATCGTATGAGTGTAAATGCAGCATCAAAGATACAGGCTACATGATTGTGCTGTTGACTCTATAAGTAACATGAATTTTAACACAGCAGTTTTTGCTACAGGAAAAAAGTTTAAATTACCAATTAAAGCAATTCGATCTAGAGATCTTCATTTATTACAGTTTACTTTCAAGTGGAAAGATAAGACTAATGATCTTTCATTACAGGTGCATAAGTTAGTGTACAATATTCACATTTTAAGAATCTGAACCGTAAAACATTATCTAGATCTATAACATTTCAAACATTGAAATATTCCCGCAGAAAGGGTTTCTCTTAATTACACTCATAATGCAGATTATTGATATAAAGGAAAACATGTACATTTCTTATAACTATGGTGACTACTGCAAAGGGAGAGACAGTCATACCTAAAAGACGATTAGCTGTACGCTTATACAAATGTTAATCAAACATTTTCTGCATCTAAAAATTTTTGTCCACATTAATCATCTGATGTGCAAAAAGATTCTCATTAGGAAAGTTTTATAAGAAAAGGCAAAAAAAAGCAACACATTTTAGAGAGAAAAAAATTGAACTGAACAATAAAAGAGTACTCCAGTATCCCACTCTGTTGATCAACATAATCTGCTCGTATGTTAGTAATAAAATCACAAAGTTGTTTTTGAATTCACACACAGATGGGGCTCGTTAGCGTTGTGCTTAAAGCTTTGACTTTCGTTGAAGGAGGTCCGCGGTTTGATTCTCCGCTCTAGCGGCCGGATTTGCCCAACTCGTGCGGTCGGTGTCAGTATAATGTGACTGAACAACTAACATCCTACTCATGGGAGAGCTGCTCTTTTTCCGCACAAAGATTTCTTGATTATCGATTATTGATGGCTAAGTCATCTTTTATCCTATCAGATGGACATTTACAGAAAATTATAAAAATCATTCAAATCAATATAAAAGCGTTTATAAAGAAAATAATATCGACACCGTTTTTTCGCCTTACGTTTTGCTTTATATCTTTAAGGTAAAATTGTGACCAAACAAAACAAGCTTAACTGGATATTTTTTTCGAGTCTCACAAAAAGCACGTTGAAAGAACATTACTCCAATTAAAAAATAGAATCTACATGCCAAAATGATATTGGGAAAAAAGTTTAATGAAATTTGAATTAAAAAGCGCAATCTAAAATATTTTGTAAGGTCATAACAAACCGATGCCAATTTGAGAACCTATATCATAATCTATTATTTAAAGTAAGAGATGTAACAATGTACTTACGTATTGAATTGAGAAGATAATATTAAATTTCTACAATAAAAAGATGATCTTAAGCAATATATAAGTATTCCGTTTATCCACTTGAGCTCAAAACGATATTTTCGTTAAAAAAAAATTATGGTATGTCTATGCTCTAAAACTTGTATTCCTGTTACAATACTGCCAATGGGGAAATCAAGGGAAGGAACCACTTCATTCCTACAGATAATTTTAAAATGTTTCTCTACTTTTATGAAGGCGTATAATTGCATTCCCTAGGGTTTATGCTCACGTTTTGTTGGCAAAAGCCTGACTAGCATTGATCAAACTGCCTCACACACGGTAAGATGATGAATGAGAGAGAGAGAGAGAGAGAGAGAGAGAGAGAGAGAGATTGTTTTATCTTCGATAAGTGCACAGAAGAAGATGAATTAATTTAAGCACAGAACACGACATTCACAATATTAACAGTGGGCGTTTAGTGTGAAAATGAACGTTGGGTGTATGAGAACATGCTTTTTGAGGGATTTTACATTCTATAAAATTCTTACCTTTTTTATCAAAATGTCACCCCTATGCAAAAATAACGTAACAGTTATGCTTGGAACAAGCAGGCATCGTATGCGATATGCTCTAAAACTTGTATTCCTGTTACAATACTGCCAATGGGGAAATCAAGGGAAGGAACCACTTCATTCCTACAGATAATTTTAAAATGTTTCTCTACTTTTATGAAGGCGTATAATTGCATTCCCTAGGGTTTATGCTCACGTTTTGTTGGCAAAAGCCTGACTAGCATTGATCAAACTGCCTCACACACGGTAAGATGATGAATGATACGTCGTTAAGTTTTTTTACTTAACAATTTTACTTAGCTTTAAGTAATTGGTACACTTAAGATTCACGTAGAAAAGGTTCGTTAAAATACAAAAGTTCAGCTTCAGATTTACATAAATCTTCAGAAAACTTTTTTGCCCATGCTCAAAAGATGACAAGAACTAAAACATGCATTGCGAAAGAGAGGAAGCAAAAAAAAAAAAAAAAAGAGAGAGAGAGAGAGAGAGAGAGAGAGAGAGAGAGAGAGATAGATAGATAGATAGATAGATAGATAGATAGATAGATAGATAAAGAGAGAGAGAGAGAGAGAGAGAGAGAGAGAGATAGGATGAGAGAGAAATATAACTAATTCAAATGGAAACAGAAAAGACACCAGGGATTGAAAATCTTCAGTCCTTCCAGATTCGTCATAAGCGCCCACAGTTTGTTTCAATGGATCCACGTATTTTCCCTTTCCTTTCTTTCCTACTCGAACTCGGTACTGTCATCGATGCTAACATTGTGAATAACGCAGTTTCTCTTGTCTACAGAGTAATGCTCACTATCATACATTAGCTACACAAATATAATACTAAACAAAAGGGTTTCTTCTTCAAAGTTATACATTAAAAAAGGCAAACAAATTCGTAACTTTTTAGAGTTATATAATATTGTCTATGGTATTAAGATAAAACCAATCACTTCTTTTTTGCTCATTACAAATCTGCATTTACTATAAGCATGGATTTAAAAAAAAATGTGAGTGTTTTGATTTTACAATATGTATTGTAACCTTATTGTTTTAATAACAAATACATTGATATAAAACTGATGTTTCATTAAAAATTACTTGGTTATTTAATATTACTACATCTTTTCGAAGTAACATGAAAAAATAATTTGATTTAAGTAACAGCAGAAAGGACAATAGACAAAGGTGCAATCATGGTTTCTTTTGAAAATAAAAGAATAATACGTGAATTAAAAGCAAATGTAGGTTAATTTAAAAATAGTGCAGGTACAAGTACAATCTTTACCTAAAATTAGCACGTAAAATTAATATTTCTAAATAAGTTTGGAGAAAACAAAAACATATTTCAATATCTGCAATTAATTGGACAAATGTTATCTCGCCCTTGAAAAAAATATCTTTTATATTGTTGTATCAAACTTTATCATTTTATAAACCACTATCATTTCACAGAAAACTTAACAATACAAAGAAAAATAGTAAACGTTACAGTGCATTCATAAAAATCAGTATTTATTTAAAAATTTAGAAGCCCGATTTTAACGTACCGTAAAATCAATTAGATTTAGTGATTTTTAACTAGCTAAGCACAAAAGTCCGCTCGTCATGCTTAAATTACTTTTATTTCATTATCTTTAGCACTATTTTTTCCTTTGTCTTCTAAAGACAGCGAAAATCAACAGCTTTGAAAATGTTAAATCATATCGGTTGCCATGACTGAAGTATATATATATATATATATTTCAGAAAATGGAACCACCAAGACTAGCAATAATATTGATAAAACTAATATCATTTCAGTGTCATTACAACATAAAATGAAAACAAAACATAATCAAACTAAAACAGAATTCTGGCTTAATCTAGTCTTAATGTAGGTAAAGTAAGAACATTTACGAAAGGCATCATGGATTTTTGAATTTGATTACAGTATTTTCCAATTTTTCTATCCAGATCATTTTGTCACGAAAACGTGCAGTATACTTTAAAATTCTACGTTTGCAGCCAATGCAAGATTTATTGCCTGTTTAAAATGCTTGAGATTCAAACTACTTTTAATGTTTGTTTCAATAGATGGAGATTGATTCAGAATATTTCAGTAGTAGATGCACTGCCGGTGCCCAGCACGGTTTCACAAACTCATCAATAGAGAATAGGATTTCATAAAAAGTTGTACCACTTTTTTGCAAGACTTAAATTACGTTCAACAAGAAAAGACTCCTGCAAAATGTCGTTTCGCAATATATTTTTTAGACGTATGTCCTCTTTAGAGGATTAAAATTTCCGCGCGTTGAGTATTACTAACTAGTCATGATGTTCTATGTCTGGATAAGCTAACTCAAACCAAAAACAAATATGGTTACGTCTGAGTTACAAACCTCTGTGTGAAAATTTATTCCTAGTACAAACAAAGCAACTTCAAGGCTTTAGAGCCTCCATAGCACGTGGCAACTACTTCAGGTTTATTTTATAAGTATTTTACATACAAGGCACACACGTCTTCACTTTTTAGCAAAAAAAGTAATAAACATGATTTAATTTGTCTTTATTGTTACTCCGTCCTTTGCAGAATAGCATTGTTTCACCAGATCATGCCATGCCCACAAAGTGATGTAAGCATGACTTAAAACAATTCTTTTCGTGATTCAGTTTAAGTAAACTATGTACATTCAGCAAGACATCAACTACAGACCCGACCTATACACCGGTGCTTTAAAGCTTTTTACAATGTCGGAATTACTGTTGACCTTACATATCTGTGTTTATATTAATATTGCCAGTATTATGACAGTTTTAATAATAATACCACTCATAACGTTTGTCTGAATTGAAAATTAAACCAACTTTACAAAAGTCAACAAGAAGGGGAGAAAATCATGGCCGACAGACATACCGAGTCCTAGACACGTTCTGGGGCTAATGGTTGCCGATCACTGTCTCCTTGGATTTCTTCAGGGTTGTCTCTGTTGTGAGGGTAAACTATGGCGCCTTCTACGGCATCCCCGTGGTGTCCGTTGCTCATTGTGACCGGAAACTCAGTCTCCAGGGGCTGTACCAGCTTGTCCTGCTCTTTATCCGATTCCGACGGAGCCGTGAAAGGCGCGCGCTGATCCGTCGTATCAATGTTGATGTTCACGGATCCATTAGGAACCGACGCCATCGCAGTCGTATTGTTATTTTTCTTTGAGCCTCTGCTTCCATTCTCCTCTGACATCTCTATAGCGTTCTTGTTGGGGGAGCTGCTCTTCTTGGGTCGAAATTTGAGCCACTTGGGCCTGTGCAGCCTGTGTCTCGCCGGGCAAAAAATTTCCCAAAAAGTATTTCTGAACTGCGAACTCATAATGCAGTACAGGACAAAGTTAATAGCATTGTTTATCAGCGCCATGATGTCCAGAAGATCACCAAGCTTGTAGTAGACGACACTTGTGAAGCAGTCGACGAATATGTTCATGAGATTTAGGATCCCTTGTGGGAGCTCCGTCAAGGTGAAGAGGACCACCACAGCGAGCAACATGCGGGTGGTGCGGTTGTGCTCGTTATTACGGTCTGACTCGGATACCCTCCCCTGGGATTTCAACTTTAGCCGTTTCCTGTAAGCTTTGTGCATGGCGTGCACCAGGAGAAGGGTTAGGGTGGTCAGCATAAAACATGGGACAAACTTGGCCAGAACCGCCTGGAGCCAGTTGTTCACGTTATTCAGGATCATGTCACCTGAACTAGTGGCTCTAATAGTTGGAAAATATAAGCCAGGAGTAGTAACGTTGGACACCGTAGAAGTATTGTCTGACCCATATCCAATTTGTTCAACGGTCTTTCCAGGTACATAGCCGTAATAATTTACGCCGACATTCGGAACACAAATCAAGATTGTTAGGCAAGTGACAAGGAGAACCACAAATTTAGCCCGCCGTTGACTGCAGTAGTAAGCTCCGCTCGTGGGTTTACAGATGTAAATATAACGGAAAATGGCTAATGCAATAGTGAGCCAAATAGCTATGGTGTGGCAAACGATACTGAAACTTGCATGAAAAAGCAAGAAAACGAGCCATCCAAAGTCAGGTGTGCTGAAAGGCGACACTGCTGGGTCCCCTGGTTCCGTAATGAAAAAGTGGTATGCAAAGGGCAGATAACTGAGCATGGTCAAGAGGTCTGAAACAGCTAGCCACATGAGTAAGGTATTGCTGCTGGACGCCATGTTCTTTCTTGTCAAGACAATGATGTTGGCAGTGTTGGATAGAATGCCAAAGCAGCATACGGCTATGGCAATATAGCCGTGTACAGAGCCATATTTGATGTAAAACTCATGGAGTCCTCTGCTTGTTTCGTTACTGACTATACCTGGGATGTAGTAGACGTTCATGCATGGGTCCTGCATCTGTCCCGCCATGTTCTGGTCGTTTGTCTCCTTGGCTGCCACAGAGGGGTCGGTGCTGTTGTAGCCAACACCAGAGGAGGCGTTCGGTGTCAACCCGTAAAAATCCATCGCGCTATCTGACAGGCGAGCTCAAACTCAGAGAAAGTGAAGTATACCGATCATAGACGAATTTTGTACAACTTGTGCCAACGTTTTTTTCACACAAAATGTCATGATTCCATTTTTTCCTTCACCCGGCTTTTCTTGCTTCCCTTGTGAAAAAGAAGAAGTTAAAAAGACCCACTGTTTGTTTACCACAATGTATCTGAGTAATTAAGATGAACAGATATCGATTCCCTTGGCAGTTCCAGTTGATCTATTGTTTCTTGGTGTCACGGTGGGTTTGATTTCTTTATCAGCTTTCAGAGAGTTCTTGAATTTTTCATCTGGTGGAAAAAGAATAAAATGATAACGAGTGCAGAAATATTTTTATTTCACAATTGGAAAAAAAAAGATTTAAAACTATTAGCACTTCTATAACTTATATATATATGTTCACAACGAGGTTGATCTAAAATTAAGAAATGAACGTGGTGAAAAAAGTAAATAGAAAAGATAAGAAAAAAATAATCAGGAAAAACAGAGAGAAAAGAAAACATTAAAATGCACACATTTTTGTAAATTTGTATTCTCCGGAAATGTTCTAACCAAGTGAAATGATAAACGTTGTAGCAAATGGTTCAACGAGATGCATTTAAATACGTTGGACAAAACACGATACACACGAAAGAAGGAACATCTTCCAATAAAGATTAGTTCGTTACGTTTTTTTTACAACATCCAGTTTAAAGACTTAGATCGATGGTGATCCTACGGTGAAAATAGACAGCAGAACAGGGCATAACAGCGTACGCCGGGTAGACAAGAAATGAAAGGTGCAAATGAGAGCTAAGTAATAATAGAGTGGAAAAAAAAAGAAACATGTAGATAAACATTTAGATAGCCAGATATAAGTTCACAATGATATTTTAGACCATGAAGAAGATAGATAGATAGATAGATAGATAGATAGATAGATAGATAGATAGATAGATAGATAGATAGATAGATAGATAGATAGATAGATAGATAGATAGATAGATAGATAGATAGATAGATAGATAGATAGATAGATAGATAGATAGATAGATAGATAAATAGATAGATAGAAGGATAGAAAGATAGAAAAAGAGAGACCGAGAGAGAGAAAGAGAGACGGAGAAAGATGGTAAGAGACAGATGATATGTTGAAAGATGGTTTTATTCAAATAAAAGAAAACCAGTTGTGTAGAAGTATATGCATTGGATCATCTTTATAAACTCCTTTCACGACGATTTATCTCCAAACATGTGGTGCTTTCAAAACAAAATAAGTATCAACCGAGAGCATTGCAGAACTATTAAATGTAGGTAGGGTAGGGGTGGGAATGGAAAGACCTGATATCTCCGATATAAAAGAATCTCTTAAGTTATTTTCAATAAAATTTATAACTGTTGTTTTCTAAAAGAAAAACATTTCCATGATACAAATTTAACAAACAATTGAAAGTGAAATTAATGCGAAAGCGATATTTTAGTTTCTTTCTTTTTAATTTAACTCAAAATTTGTTTATTGAATAGTCCACACAAAGTAATTATAACGATACAAGAGGCGCTGGGTTGATCATTTAGTTATTGGTTTTGCAGTTGTCACTGTGTTTTATAATCTTTCTATCATGTTCAAAACTGCTCCAATATTAGTTTAACGAATATCACAGCATCATGGCTCTTGTGTCGAGTAAAACTGAATTTTTTTTACAATCAGCCCTTTAATATTATCGGCATCATCATCTCAGTTGCACTGCGTAGAGAGGAAGAAAAGAAAGAAAACTCGGAATTGCCATTCGTATAATTTTATATATTTTGTCTAAATTTTTCTAAATGCGAATTTTTTTCTTATTGTTCCCCCCCCCCCCCCCCCCCCCAAAAAAAAAAAAAAAAAACAAAAACAAAAAACAAAAACAACAACAACGAAACACAAAAACAAACAAACAAACAACAAAACAAAATAAAAACCCTACAAACCATCTGCACCCCCACAACGAAACAAAACAAAACAAAAACAACACTGCCAAAGCTGAAAGGAGGGGTAAAAAGTAATTTTAAAAAGTACACAGAACCATAGTAATGAACTATTCAGATACTCCTGACAAACCGGCCACCGTGAGATTCTAAATAAAACCGATCCACCCCCGTTGAAAGAAGGTAGCCGCTGGAAAACCCGATGACAAGCAGCGAGACTGATGCCATAGAAGAGATTTCTTGTGCTTATCTATCAGGCGGAGACCGATGAAAACCTTGAATCCCATGGACAGGGATGTACCGGCGACTGCAGGTGCTTCCCCAACGAGTCGAGCCAAAGCGCAGTTAGCAAAGCTGCTACTCCAGTATCGATCGGCCGACGATCAGCTGTCGGAAGTGCAGTAATAGTAGCCCTGGACGACTAAAGCCGGCAATCTGGCTTGTTGGAAAACATGACGGTCTTGTACAGGATGTGCGCGTCAAAAAAATCTCAACCCCATACTGCCTGCTTCCGGTGGAAGGTCATGTTTTTGGCGAGGAAAAAAAAATTCCCCATACAAAATAAAAAAGCAAATAAAAAAACAATGGCAACAAAATGAAACTTAATGAATAAATTTTTATCAAAACGCATCGCCGCACGATTTATTGTACTTAAGTCCTTTATGTTTCGCACAATGATCTATGTACGGACTTAACAACATTTCTAGCACCATACACAGACAGATAGACGCAGAGTCACATCCTATTTTTGCTCATCGGTTAGTTTTAGTAAGGAACTAGTAAACATTTCAAAACGAAAAAGAAACATAACTACTTTATAGAAAATGGTCATTGGGATATTTACAGCACTGACAAAGAGGAAGAAAGAAAATGAGTAGAAACTATCACATTCATCTATTCCAAGCGATGATGAGAAGAAAGTCGTTCTCTAAGTAAGTTAGACAAAATTTTATATAAACCATTTTATTTAACCGGATCAATCGCAAGTTATGGTGAAAGAAGTTACAACGAAGTATGGGACAAAACCATTTATAAGAACTTTTGAGATGGGAAGTAAGGGTACTAGACACGCGAGATTTGCGATTTTAAAAGTATATTTTCAGAAAGCTGCTAGTTTGGTACGGCTTATCTTCAGCATTTCATGAATATTTTATTAATCTGAGCGAATTGAAAAAACCAACTTTGTTTACGTTCTCCAAAAGGCCCCTAAATTGCTCGGAATGGGCCCACGGAGAAGTGATGCTGGTCGTTTGTAAAGCCTGAGATTTTACTCTCAAGATGAGGCAGAATCGATTCTTCAGACCTTGGTAAATACGCATCATGTGTTCTTGCAAAGGAAGAAAAGGTAAGAGGCTATCCTAGCGTAGGCAAACACGATCATGGGAATGGTCATAACAACAACCGGTTCGGTTTGTGGCAACAGCTAGTTCTTCTAATTTAATCTAATTTCGATTTCATACCATTTAACTATAGATCAGTTTATACATTCACTCGTATTTTTGTTGTAGGGTTTCGTTTCTCTTCTTTTTCTTCTGAAGAAGAAGAAGAAGAAGAAAAGAAGAAGAAGAAGAAGAAGAAGAAGAAGAAGAAGAAGAAGAAGAAGAAGAAGAAGAAGAAGAAGAAGAAGAAGAAAAAGAAGAAGAAGATCTTATATAGTAATTTTATGTGTACGACTGGGAAACAATGTTTTGTTCCTTTCGACAATGTCGCAAAAGTGGGCTTCACTGGACAGTTTGAATGTCATTGAACGGAGCAATGGCCTCTCAGGACAATGGCCTTTTGAAGAAGCAATGGCGTTTTATGTCACCTTGTTTGGACTTTGCTAACTTGTTTACGGTTGTTATGCTGTGACTTATGTGGTCTGTGCGTATATGTGTGTGTCTGTGTATGTGCGTATGTGTGTGTCTGTGTGTGTGCGTATAAACAAGTTAGCAAAGTCCAAACAAGGTGACATAAAACGCCATTGCTTCTTCAAAAGGCCATTGTCCTGAGAGGCCATTGCTCCGTTCAATGACATTCAAACTGTCCAGTGAAGCCCACTTTTGCGACATTGTCGAAAGGAACAAAACATTGTTTCCCAGTCGTACACATAAAATTACTATATAAGATATTGAATCAATGGATCCCTGCTATTGAATTCAAGTTTCTTGTCAAAAGAGGAAAATCTTAAAGACTATTATGATCCCTGCCTATCCCAGGATACCAAAGCCATTCGATCTTAAACATGTTAGCTCAAAGCCCCCCTATCTTACCCTATGTTAACCCGATCTTTTTAAGGCGCCTTCAAATATTTCTAATTGCTAAATGAGTTAATTTTTTTTATACTGCAGTATTTTAAAAATAATTTTGCTCTCCAACTTACTCAATTTTAACTTTCCTGAAAATTAATGCGTTAACACATTTTAAATAAGGCCTTTGTCAAGTTTGTGTAACAGTTCATTATTGATTTTAAACTAAACCTTATAAAAACGATATTTCCGAAACAAATAAACACATTTTAAAACGGAAAAGCATATCATAATGCGAGCGTATATCAAATCTTGCTGATTTCGTCAGGTCAGGGATGGTTATGTGATTGGATTAGGCTATTGAAAACCTGATCTCGGGTGGCCGATTTTCGGTTCCATTAGGTGAGCCCGCTGCCTTTCTTTATCCCTTTGTTTCAAATAGATTCACTGTCTGCTGTTTGGTATTATTTTTAATAGTTCGATATGGTACGCCCATAGAAAGACACTCCCAGTCCTAAATTGCAAAAAACGTCCTCGCTCCCGCAGAAGCGTAACTTCGATTTTTGTACTACGGGGACTTGAGTGGTGGGTTTGCCGTTGGGAGGTCATTTTCTCAAACAAAAACAAACAAACAAACAGAAAAAATAACAACAAAACAAAACTAAAAATACAGGTTTTGATTGCACCTTCATATCCTGCAGCTTCTCTTTTTATACCATCATGCTCTTTCTTGTTTTTTTTTTAAATTTTATTTTATTTTAATTTGTTGTTTGTATTAAATATCATTCTATCATATTTCATTTATCAACACACTAGTTTAGATCCCGTTCCCTGAACGGAAATATCAGTTAATGAATATGTTTCATCAGCATGGTCGCATTCAGTCTGCTGACAGTATTACGCGATTGAACGCAAAAAGGAACACATTTCATAAAGTTAAACGGAGACAAAAAGCAGCTGCCAAGAAAAAAGTTTGAAAGATTAGAAAAAAAACATTGCCGATTGTTGTTTTTTTGTTGTTGTTTTTTGCAGAGACAGAGAGGATACTATAAAATAGAGTATGATGTTATACTGACATAAATCGGAAAACAAATGAGCATATCCCATAAAATATGCGGAGACGGACATCAGCTGTTAAGCAATTAATGTTGAAAAGATTAGGCCTAGAGGTCTAGGTCCCAGGAGGGGGGGGGGGGGGGGGGGCGGTGGCCCTGGGGTAGAACATCGGCTTCCGACGCAAAAGGTCCGGATTTGAGTCCTGGCGATTACGCTCCCTACTGGTTGGGTCGGTGTCAGTTTAATGTGACCGGCTGAGACAGGAGTCATGGTGTCCCCGCCCCGTCTCGTGTGTGGCAGCACATAATATTGTCAGACGGTAGTCTTGGGGCCCGTCCACAATTTAGCCTTTAATTATAGTGCTGATGTTGGACGTTAAACCAACTCAACACCATCAACAAGACCTAGGTCCGAGGAATGGGAAACCAAATGAGTACCGTGTAAGCATGTTAGGCAACAAGTTAAAAAGATAAGGCCTATGTCCCGGGACGGAAACCCATATTTATAAAGTTACGGAGGAGCATAACCAATGAAAAAGACTGGCTTAGGCCTGAGATTACAGTACAATCACATACATGTTTTCTAAACCTGAAAAGGGAAACCAAATGTGTCGATTATAAAGTTACAAACACTAAAATCCAAAAAGTTTTTAAAAAGTGTTTGTCCGGGCCTAGGGTTATGCAAATTTTTATATTATTGACTTTTCTCAGTGAACATTTAGATCTAGATCTAAATAGACAAAAAAAAAACCAAAGAAGTACGAAAGATTATGCTTATTTCGATCAAAATCTAGATCCAGATAGGCCTAGCTCTAGGGTAGACCCTTGACAATCTAATGGTGTATGATGCGGACAAAAAATGGAGAATAAAATACATTTTCTCAAATGCCCCTTACTGTTGAACACAGCTCTTATTTCCATAACCCACAAACAGATCTCCGTTGGGTTTATATTTTTTTCAAAAGATGTACTGGACATGAGTAAAGTAAGTGGTCCGTGAAGTTTGGTTTCTTTTGTTTTATAAAGTAATAATAAAAAGTTATAATTAAATGTCCCAGTGCAGTACACGAAAAATAGAGCTACGTTCCTGCAAAATTTCAAGAAGATCGGTGATGTAGTTAATCTTGTTGAGGCGTGCAAAAATTGAGCTTATTTGTTTTTAGATGTCTAAGTATCAAAGCATTTTCCCAACGAGATTAAATGTATATGTTTTTTAGCCGGTCCCAACTCGGTCTCACCTAGATGGCTATACAATTAAAAACGATATTATTATGCTTTCAAAACCTTCTTAATACTTTTCATTGCGTGCACTGCTTATTTCACATTAGAGCTTAGTTGTCTACTGGTATAGACATTATTCTTTTAAACGGGCATAACGACTCGGTACCGAAAAGCACAGTATCAAGCGTACCGGATCCTTCAAAGTGCAAAAACATTATAATTATGGTAGTTTTCACTAGGTTAAATCTCCTGGTGAGCACTGAATGAAAATTTAGGTTAAGTAGTTTCTTCTTTAAAGTCAGCATCGTGAAAATAAGTTACTTTTACTCCCCTGCAACGAGAGTTCGAGACGTATCTTGCACCATAACTCACAAGACGCCGCCTTGCCTGCAGTAAGGTTCACACTTGTGAGTCTCTCAGGTAAAAGCCTCGTGCAGCGAAGACAGCGGTACTACCCCCTGCGGGCCCAGACGGGTGGAGCTGTACGCCGCCAAGAGGCAATCAAATAGCGGTTACGTCGTTGACCGACATTACAAGTCTATGAAGATATAGCTCTGATATATTTTCTTTATTCTGGCTTTTACCCTCGATTTTTTTTTTCGTTTATTTATACCAGTATTTACATTTTTGTCTTCCTTCGCTATTTTTTATTGCTTTGATTATGCCTGGCTGCATACATTTTTAAAGTAGCTCTCACTACGTCGTTTCATTGTAAATCCGCAGAATCCTCACACTGATGAGAACTACTCAGTTTTCGATAAGTTTACCATACAAATTATCCAGATCGGGCATCATCAATTCGCCATACAATAGGGTAAATCAGAACCGTGTTTATTCTGCGAGTGCGGCATTGTTCAAGGTTTGCGTGAAATCGATGGAAAAGAACTAGAATAAAGAAAATGCTTGTAGAATTGTGTTCTTAATATTACTTGCATAAGGAGAACTGTACGTTTTTTTATCAAAAGGTTTTGTTCACGCATATTGAAACCATAACAATATTGCAGAATGATGATTAGGCAGTGAAAATGATAACAAACAGTGAAATTAATAGGGTACACAAATATTTACCTAGCTCATAAAAGTGAGAACTCTTTCAACCCCTTCAGCTAACGTGCCAATGTTTGTGTGCTGCGTGTATCTTATTTCCCTACCTATATAATTTCTTCCTCTAACATGACTGTCTCCATTTTCTAGTGTTCCTTTTTTGAAGGCCTGCTTCTCTCAGATACTTGTTTGTCTGCCTCTGTGTTTTGTCTCTGTATCTCAGTGTCTTCTTCAGTCTTTCTCTCTGTCTGCCTCTTTTCTATCTCATTCTGTCTCTGTCTCTGTATCTGTCTGTCTGCCTCTCTCTCTCTCTCTCTCTCTCTCTCTCTCTCTCTCTCTCTCTCTCTCTCTCTCTCTCTCTCTCTCTCTCTCTCTCTCTCTCTCTATTTCTCTCTCTTCTTATTTCTAGACCTTGCTCATCTAAGTAAATGATGACATTGTTTTTCTACGATGTCTTCTTGTGTTGTTAGTGTGTATACTCGTGGTGTAAGACGCTTGTGTCTAAAATTACAACTAAATTGAGTAACCTCATTAAAAAGCATCGTGTACCAGAAAGTCTACAAATAAACAATGTAAATAAACGATCAAAAGATTAAAGAGCGACTTATTCGTATCCACCCAACTAAAAAATCCTGTTTATGGTTTTGAACTTAGACTAAATATTGCAAGCAGTTATTATTTTAACCATTTTTGAAATAGTTGTCCTTGCTCGGAAGTTTTTGTTATTAATCATGGCCAATTAAAACTGGTTGGTGCAGCCAAGGGAATTACCTACGATAGGAAAAACCCAGTGGTCTGATTACGCAACTGTTAGATACACGCACGCACCGGGGAGCTAACATGACTATCATTTACTATAATTATTAACAAGTGTTCATTACAAGGTTGTAATGTTGTTATTAATTCCCCAATTCTACACAACCGCAGTAAAAACTATAGAACACACTCAAAATTAATGAATGAGAATAATTCTAAAAATCAACTCGTTTAACTTTAGAGGTTCTAGCGTATTACTTGACACAAACAAGTTGTGTCTGATAATTATTTTACTCAGATAATGAGGTTCGTTCCTCAACTTCGCTTAGGCAATAGGGGGGGACAGGAACGATGAATAAAGAGAGCGCTCACAACTTCCCGTAATGATAATTGGACAGTTTTTCCAAGTGCAGATCAAATTACGGATAATTAGTGAGGTAATTGAACTATATGTTTTAACTCATCAGTTTCAATAAAGCTAACGATTCACGCGGGGGCTGTATTTAGTGCGACCAGCCGTTTTATAATTAAATAATTTTGCTTACTCTGTTTTCGCAGATGTGCTGCTAATTTCAGTTAATGGCGAGTGTGCGGTAAACCTGGTTAATTCTTGTAAATTATGTTCGACGAAGCGTATGCTCCCTGTATATAAGTTTCATATGTCACGCAATCGTGACAATATTTTGGTTCATTGATACATTTGTGGTAAAACATTATGGGGCGTTATATTGATATTTAATCATGTCACTTGTACAAGCGAATACTTATCAAAAACGTATGTTTCCGCTCCTGTGTCATTTTATAATTCAAACTTTTTAAACACATTTGGCCAGTGAAAACATGTTTCACAATTTAAAAAGCACTTTTGTTTACCATTGTAATATCAAAATACAAAGACATGTATATGGGTTACAAAAAAACACAACTAAAAGAATAATCGCCTAAAATTTGTTTTTGAATTGTCAAGCCCCTTGAAAAGATGTTGTAATTTATTATTATAACAGCTGTGTAATATTTTAAACAAATCCGTATTTTGCTTTCCTCTCCGAATATTAACTTTGGCATTTTCCAGTTGTACCCGCTTCTGCTTCAGAAATTTAACGTTTTAAGGATAAAGAAACAACATTATCAAGATTTAACGATTGTATTGAATTGTTAACCTCTAATGTTAAGTTACGAGACGTGAGTTTAACTTGAATTTCGTCATCGTTCTAACTGTGCGATAACTGTACTGTGATAAATAGTATCTATACGATATAATTATATAGAATTTGCCTAAGGAAAAGACTTCATTATGGTTCCAAAAATGTATATTAATTAAAGGTGCGTTGGAAAATTAGCCTACCGCATTGTGTAAGTTAGCTGATGTTAAAGATATGTTTTCTCCATGAAAGCGAAGAACATTTTTATAAGCTATGATGAGAAGGAAAAAAACACCTTAAAATGTTAGGATCGCAATATTGGTTTAACTAACGTGACCAAAGAAAAAAAGTAAGAATTGTTGTGCTGCTATAAGTGTATAACACGTATGTGACTGTATTAGTTAAGTCTTCCTTAAAGCTGAATATTTAGGGACTGCATAAAAACATATAATGAGAGGTTTTAGGTACACACAAAATCTGCGCCTGGTGAAAATGATGTAGAGGAACTTTAATAATAAACCAAGGTGTTTAAAATTACATCAACATACTTAGTTAGACTTAATTACGTCACATATAAAAATATCTTTTAATTGCACAGGAATTTTGTTTTCATGTTTTAGAAAACTTAAATATTTAATCGATTGTCTAGTAAAGATTAAAAATTTCGAGAAACCTTTTAATAAATCTCCTTTTGATTATCCTATCTCACATTAACATATTTTAAAATGGATACGGAATACACAAGAAAGGGAGAGAGCGAGAGAGAGAGAGAGAGAGAGAGAGAGAAAGAAAAAGAGAGAGAGAGACAGAGAGAGACAGAGAGAGAGAGAGAGAGGGAGAAAGAGAGGGAGGGAGGAGAGTGGAGGAGATAGAGAAGGAAAGTGAGAGAAATATTGAGGGAAATGAAGCGAGACGATATTTCTTGCTTAACCTATCCATCAAATCCAGTTACTACATGTATCTATTCAAGGATCAGTGAAACTCATGCCAATCCTTCCTACTGCATGTATTTTGTATGTCAAAGTTCTCACTCCATGAATTCTCCTTTAATGGTCCCGTTAAGACTGATAATGTTCTTGCTCAACGTCGTTGAGAATCTTCACCAAAGCATTCTTGCCAAGTCGGAAAAAATGTTCATGTTTATGTCTTGCCAAAGTATATGATAAGAAATGCTTTGATCATCTAAAAGTCTGTTTCCGCCCTATATATATTTCTCCTCCATTCAGTCTATTTTCCCCTCTGACTTGAGTTTTATCCGCCTATCTCTCTATCTGCCTATCTCGCTCTCTTGTCTCTGCAACTTCTTCAACACTCACTGTATGCCAGCTTTATCTCTATCCAACTTTAGCCTATTTTTTCTATCCAGATTTTTTCTACTTCTTTGTTTATTTGTGTTCATCCCACACCCATGAGCGCTCTCTTCTATTACCATTTGTGAGGGAAACAAATGCTGCAGAATAATCTACTGTATCCAAAACGCAGCAGAGGAGGCGAAAACCAAGAGCTACCTTGTTACATGGAAATTGTTCTGCACTGAGCTGTTCAAGGGTAGCCTTATCACCTTCGTTGCACCCTTTTCTGTTTTAAACTTTATTTTCTGAAGAAACAGCTTGAACCTTATGCAGCTAGATAAACAAACGTACGTTATGCAGTCTATTTGGCCGTATCTTTGGAAGCGTGGTCTTTTCTACGCCCAGTTAAGCCAATGAATTTTTTTTTGTTGAGGACGAAATAGAAAAAAATTACGAGCACGTTTTTCCTCTTTTCCTAATTTTGTTGAAGAAAACCTAACAATAAGATACTATAGTAAACATTAAGCCTTTTATTCTAATCTATTTAAAATTATTAGTTTTGAAAACACACTTTCTTATAGAGAATAAAGAATAAATCTCATTAAATGCAAAATCGACCAAAAATGTGTTTGTCCTCCAACCCTCCAAGCATTGATTTATTTATCTTAGGTGCGCTAAAAATCAGACCTCACCAAGCGAAATAATTTGAATGATCCTTTTTTTACCTTAAAATTTCACAAAAGTGATATACATTTCGCCAGAACTATAAATTATGGTCGTGGTACTTTCCGTATTCCTTTGATTTTGTTTTTCCGCGTATGTAATTTTTAAAGCAGTTCTTCTTTATATATATAAGCATAGTTTGCATAAAAACATTATTTTTGTTATTAATTATATAGATTATAATTATTTTCACTGAATAAGTATTAACCTCGCGTTGGGATAAGGCACCATGCAAAAATACTGTACTAGTATTTGAGTATATTTTTACTTTCCTTTACATAACATATATTTTTTTACTAAATGGATAAGGAAAAGAAATTCACCGTGTGCACTTTTAAGAGATTAATAAAACAACACAGTTCTCCTAATCATTAAAAAAATTATCCGCGTACTTAAACTAATCACAAGACTTGTTATAATGAACTCAAACAGTTGATATCTGAGTTATTTAGTTATTAAACTTATTTCATTTTTGCTCCGCCATCTTTAAAAATATTTAGATAAATACAAGATTTCTTTGGTATTTAGAATCAAGTTTTCAGAGTATGTAATATATTTAAAATTGTTTGTACAGCTGTATATACATGTTATTCAATGTTTTCGGTTTTATTCAGAGTGGGGAGTATTATTAGAGTGGTCACTTCAAAAAAGTATTTTTTGTTCTTTACTACTTTACAATTCCAGCATATTAAACTCCAGAAATTACTGTTAGAACTGTCCCCATCAGGCGCGTGTGGTAAGATTTATTAACAAATATACTAGAAAATGTTCATCTTTATCAACAATGAACTAATCCAAGCCATAGAACAACTATTTCTAACTGGTTGGTGATGATCATTTGGCAATAATAATGTGTTAGCATCGTCGTAAATAAAGTAACAATTTGACACATAAATCAATGACAATCGAAGCGCGGTGACATTAAACGGACCAAGCAAATGCTATCCAATACTACTTTACAGTCACACACACTAGAGCACAACGATTCGAAGCATCTTACCCTGATAAAACCTGATCTACAAGTCGCACGGCAAGATCAGTGAAGTGAGTCCGTCCGCAGCGCATAATCAACTTAGTTTAAGTGAGGTGAGACATTCGCGGGATGAGCGAGATGTTGAGGTGGATTCCGTGAGGCGCTGGAAATATACAGGTCTAGCCAGTGCGAGTCGGTGATGGGGCTTTGTGGCGAGGGTGAGAGGTGCACTCTCCCGTGGTGACGCAGGGTGAGCGAGGGAGCAGAACTGGTCTGGCGTACCGCTGTGTGGTCTTGCTCACTCCGAGTGAGAAATAGTTCTGGGCGCGACAAAAACACTCGGCTCTGAGATCAAGTTTTGTATGATTGAGGGTATATTTTTTCTGTCCACATTAAATATTTTGATTAACTGTTTATTTAGGTGGTAAAAAAAACTCTTATTGAATTGACAATTCTCCAACTCTTAAGCCTGGTCCTCATCCACCTGGTGTTCCTCCTTTTTTCATTCTTATCATTTTTCTTCTTCTTCTTCTTCTTCTTCTTCTTCTTCTTCTTCTTCTTCTTCTTCTTCTTCTTCTT
>RQTK01000012.1:1181227-1191359 GCA_003991915.1 Elysia chlorotica
ATAATAATAATAATAATAATAATAATAATAATAATAATAATGACAATAATAAAATAAAACTAAGCATTTTACATTTACGTGTAAAATTGTTGAAACTATACACAGCCATGCGGTGCCACCGTGTTTGTGATAATAGTTTTGGATCTAACACCGTTTATATTAGCATATTACAGTCCCATTGTAAGAAAATGCAAAATCTAAGCGAAAATACTGACATCAATGTGCAATGTAATCAATGTAATCAACAAATAATCTTCTACCAAAAACTCTGCGTGTCTCAAAATGTTTATCGACAGTTCTTCTTCCTCGATAGGCAAACTGAAAAATAAAAGATAGATACCGGTACAGATTTTTATAAGGAGAAGGGTAGCTGCGCCAAACCTTTTTAGTCTTTAAAGTGATTAATTTAAGCAATGGACTTCCGGTCCTTATTGCATATTTCCGTATATTAATATTTTTCAACTTTCTCTATCTAAAGAACAACACCCATTATATATTGTTTGCGTGACTCAAAGCCGGATGTGACACCGAAACGGATAACCAACCCATTACCATCGGATTACGGCCGGAAAGGTCTCAGGAATGACTCAATAGGACATGACAAATGTTACCATGTTCTTCGTCTCAGATGATGACTCATGAAACCTTAGATCGATGGAAAACCTTGGACTCCTGGCGTATTTAAAAAGGATAGCGTTCATGAAGACTAGACGGTGGCGATATTTCTTCTAGGAAAATGGAATAGAAAAGCACCGACTAGGGAGATAAATGCAGAATTAAGAAAAAAAAAAAACCAGCTAATATTATAACGATCGTTGTACCAAACACTACTACATTGCATCATTTTGTCAAAATATACTGTCTTTGACAATCGAAGACTAATGTGACACTCTCAAATTTTCCAGTTATAGCAACGAAAACAAGTTAAAATCTGTAATCATTAGGAGAATATGACACTGCGCCTGGAACATACGAGGCGTTAGACAAATAATGTATAGTGTGTATGTAAACAGGTGAATTCGGAACCAATATTTTCACACACGCTTCTTATATTGACATTCGTGACAAAAAATCGCGTGTGGCCTTATTGAACTCACCTATAAACCAAGCAACAGATCTATGAGTCGTGAAACTGCTGTTGATTCAAGAGTTGTGTTTCATTAATTGGCTATTTATATACACTATTTATAGTATCACATTACTGAGAAAGAAAACATGATCTTCTTGCACAACCTTTATATATATTTTTTTTTTCAAACAGTAGATCGTTTAAAGGTAGAAGTATTTTCAGAAACTTCTAGAGTTGTGTATTTACGGGTGGTATATCTTTCATCCGAAGGAGGATTTTCTTCGTAGGTGAAAAAAATTATATTTTGACAGAGGCAATGTATGAAGCAGAAAAAGCAACCAAGTACACGAAGACTGGAGGGATAACCTTGAGCAACTTCTGGAAACAGAAGAGAGTGTTAAGGCAATTGTTTCAGAGTGTTGGCTATGATCATTGATATTATGTAAGCTTTTGTATTATCCTTTGCAAAGCAATTTTCCTCCCAATCTCTTGAATCTTCCTTCTTGCGAGTTGTACCAGCCTGTCTTTTCCAATTCTAAAACTCTTGTTGTTGTATTTAGAGATAAGCACCGTGATATTTTAAACCACCCTTACTAGGAAAAACAAGAATAACAATTATAACAAATGAGGCTACGCAATTCTAATGTTGTTATTAAACTTTCTGCAATCACTTTTGAAACGAGTCTGTCATTACAATATGGGTATATATAATTTTACAATTTTGACTAACGAGTCAAGCCGACTTTGGTGCATCCGTTTCCGAATGATAATAATTATGTTTAGAGTCGTCCCTTATAAAGTTAATGATCAATTGGTAAACACGTATGCACGCGGTATCAGTGAACTCAGACGCGAACTAGTTTGGTCATACCTAGTATGATACCCTGAGAGCCCCCCCCCCCCCTTTTTTTTCACCGACGATTTTTGACCTACAGGGAGGCAAGGCTGTTTATACTGACGCAAAACATTGCTGTCAATCCGGATGGATTAAAGGTTCACGTGAACCTAAACAACAAGCTAAAAGTATTTTGCGTTTCCGTGAGAAAGATAGGTTAAGTTGCTTTGTAAACAGTTTAACCTCGTTTGCTGCTGGGTGATGCGTTGGAATCCTTTGCGACGTTCCATGCCAAACAACTGCGAATTCACTTTTCAAAGCTGCATCAGGTGTGCACGTTATCGCCTACATGGAGGTAAACCGCCGGAGGTCACAATGCTGTTTTTTTGCTGAAGGTTAAGATAATTCTCAAAATAGACATTACGTGTTGCAGCAGCATCATAGGCGCCTGAAGTGGATTTTTTCTTCCTGTCGCCGAGGCATTTACGCAAACAAAAGGTGATTGATTCGATAAGCTTTTAATAGCCCACTCTACCAGTATAAATTTTATTTGTTACAAAATCACTTAGAGATAAACAAGGGAACAAAAAGGTGTCTCAAAATGTAATTTGCTTTGTTTAAAAATTAGTGTCACAGAGGACGACATCAACTCTTTTATTGTATTACTGCCCGGAGTGTTCCTATGTTCAAATATCAAATAGGAGATTACGTTGTGTAATCGAATTTATTTTTCTAATCGAAAGTAAATTTTAGCGTGGCTATAACTGAATGAAAAGCATTAGGTATTAATCTTTTCAGGGAATGTGAAATAATAGGAGGCGCATGAAAAGAGAAAGACGGAGATTTCGTTTGAGATATCCCAAGAGAAAGAGAGAGCAAGAGAGGCACACAGTAACTGCCACAAACTTTTTTTTTTAAACGAGCAGAATATAATGTGCTTCTGGTTTGACACATTTTAGAGAATCCACCTCATGCAACTAATTTTTATACTGTACTGGCCAATTGCCTTAACCTATGACGAGTTTCATCAGGATCATCATCATGATCATCACATCATCATCATCATCATCATCATCATCATCATCATCATCATCATCATCATCATCATCATCATCATCATCATCATCATCATCATCATCATCATCATCATCATCATCATTTACTAACAATGTAATAGAGAACATTGTCTATGGAAAAAAGAGTTATAAATATTGCTTATTTCTATTTAACGTGGATTTTTAAGGTCGACTGTCAAACGCATAAAGCAGTAAGTTTTTAAAGGTTGAAAATAGCTTCGTTTTCCACTAGTCATTTACCTTTTCTACATAGGAATGCTCTCACTCAATACGCGCCTCTTCCCTTTACTGCAATATGAAAAGGCCTTAAGGCATATACACTTTTTTTTCTCGCATTTGAATAGGAGCACACTTCCCAAACCACATCTCAGTCCTCACTTGAGTTAAAGATAAGTTTAACAAAAAGCTGAGTTATAAGAAAATGTGTACATTTTGTTTACTGCCCTTCATACACCCCCCAAAAAGAATACGGTCGAAACATAAAATGCTTTACATACATACTTAAACAATATGTAAATTTATAAAGACAACCAAAAGCTTTCGCATTCTTCTATTAATATAAGATAATATATGAAGAAACACCACGCTTTGACAATAAGTTGGCGCATCCGTAAGAATTGTATGTGCAGGTTTGAATCTCCACTGCTGCAGTTTCACTCTGCCCACCGCAGGCAGAAGTTTAAAATACAACAACGTTATGAGGTTACAAACCTATTAGCGGACTATTTCAAACAATAAAACTATTACTGAAAGGCACTTTCACTATCCATCCTTTATATTCAACCTTGGTGCACAAGTATAGGGGTAACGCTAATATCTGTTCACTATTCGCAATACGTGACAGTAGCCCTCTAGCACTGCTCACTCGTTTGGAGAGTTGAGCAACCCTTGCTAAGCCTCATGAACAGTGAGTCGAGTCTGGATCCTGCGCGCCACACAAGAGCGAAACCTCGATTCACGAAAACACCATTGTTCTTAAAACATAATATTACACCAAAAAGAAAAAAGAAAGAAAAATTAATAAACTATTTAACTGTTACAATATTCCTCTACTTGCTTTTTTCCTATAACGGAACAGGTTCTGATAAAAGCACTCTTTGGCTCAAAGTTAGCAATTCTAGGCACAATTACGTTCAGTATGAGTGATAACCGGTAATAATTACTTCGATCATCAAGCTTCTGTCTAGATATAGATCTAGGTACCTTCGGAGGTTTTTACAAAAGGTTCGAATTTTTAACTAGACATTCCAAACTAAAAAAACAAACAAATTATGATGCCTCCCCTTCTTAGCTGTATTATTTTTAAATCTAAAAACCTGTGATGCGTCATTATACAACAAAACCCATCTAACTGAAACCTAATCATCCATATTTTGTATGAAAGAAAAATGGAAATGAATTTAACATCCGCAGGTACTAGACAAAAAAAGTTATGATTTGGTTGGTGCCAGAGCAATATGGCCAGGTGAGGAAATATACTTCATGGTGTATCCCCGCTTTGTCTATATGTGTCAGCATACAAACAAAACTTGTTATAAATTCTACGGCTCGTCGACATATAGAATTTTCCCTGTGTACCTTGTAGTCTTCAAAACAGGTGAAAGAATTTCGTCTAATGATAGTCGAAGTACTATTTACCTGTAAAGCTTCGTTGACATGTTAACGGTGGTTAAAAAAAAAAAAGAAAATTGGGAATAAACAATTTATTCGATCGTCCAAAACTTACCTTCCTTTTTGTTTCACTGGTTTCATCAATGAATTTTAATCAGCTCACAGAGAGAGGAAGACACATAAACGAACCATGTAGTCACTAGATTATGCTTCTAAATAAAATATACAGTGTTTTCATTGTAGACTGAACGTTTGTCTCTGAAGCCTGTGTGATAAGTCTACGCTAAAACAGCACGATGCACATCTTGCATGTCGGGAAAAATTGATCGCAGCCGATCTATAATTACTTAATAGAAAATGAATTCGGTATATATTATAGTTTCTGACAAGTTACAAAGAAACATCTGAATCGGTAAATATGGAGTTACACGAGGGAGGAAGGATTGTGGTGATAGGCAATGGAGTTATATAGGAGAGAGAGAGAGAGAGAGAGAGAGAGAGAGAGAGAGAGGGAGAGAAGATACACAGGCACTGACTGAGAGAAGCCGAGACAGAGACACGCCGATAGACGTACAGACCGGCTAGACGAATCCAGACAACAAAAGCATGTGGACAGGATTTAAATTGGTTTTGCTCGCGGCCTGTGTGAGCGTCAGGCCCTGACAAGTCCCATACAACAGACAGACACTAAAACTCTGTAAGAGGAGTTGGGGAGCACGAGTAAATAATTCAGTACGAGAAAACAAAGGTTATTTTAGCGTCGCCATACTGATCTCGGTGAATTTAAATATCAGTACGTTGTAATCATTAATTTGCAGCGGTTCTTTAAACTTTAACACTAAAAATTACACAATTACCTAAACAAAATATAAAAGTATTTTAATATGTTTTTATATGCGTTTCTGATCTAGTTTCATTTTCCATCTTTTCTTGTTTTTTGTTGTTGTTGTTCGAATTGTTTAGATTAATCGGTATCCCGATATTCATATTGATATTGATTTCAATTAACGTACTCAATCCAGCATTGCTAGAAGTAACTTTCGTGCCTTATACACTATAAATATCCACATAAACAGGTGGATTTTTTCTGAATCATTCAATTCAAGATTTATTTACATTGTTATCGTACACGGCTAATAAAGCGTTTACTCTGAAGACCTTTTACGACACAGCAAATGCTACGAGAAAATTTGAAATTACTGCGACGTGGCACCCACCTTAAACATTATATAACAAGCCCATCCTCTTAATTTTTCAAGTGATGCAACTCATCCATATTTTTCATTTTGGAATAGCTGTTTCATTTTACTTGAATTCGTTTCATTAGTATCACGCTGTTTTTGTTGGACAATCACAGTGTTGGCAAAACGCCCTCATGTCTGTCGCGCTCGTTGATAAGTAAAAAATCTAACCAACCTGTTCACAGGCGTCCCTGAAAGGTGCCAAAACGTCAGAACTGACGCTGTTAATCATGGTGTGTTTTGCAAATGCATCTGGCTGACGGGAGTGAGATTAACAATTTGTACTCATTGCATGTTTTATTCAGTGGAAAAGGAAACATGGCAGCTCTCTCCTTTTCAAATTGATTAGAGATAAGCTAGTACCATGTGTGAGCGGTATGGTTTCCGAAACACCAATCTGTTTCTCATAGTCTTCGTTGAACAAATGCAGCTATATATTTCAAACCTTTAAACAAACAGAAAAATTTTGCGTTAAGACACATTTTTCTTTTGTTAAGATGAGAGTGATCTAATGATAGTGTTCCAATTTTACAGAGACCCGCAGATCAAGATAAAAAAGAAGTACATGCTACATATACACATGTAAACGTGCATTTTGCGAGTATTAATAAATTATATATTTCGGAATTTTCTATTTCAGAAATAAAACGTCGCCGATGCCAACAGTATGTCGTTATGCACAAAAAAATATCAAATTGTCATTAAGTTTGTGATACGTTAACTTTTTGTCGTTCCGATGCATGCGAAGCAACCAGCATAAAGAGTAAGTGCTTAGACCTCGAGCATCTACCTATATCAAACATGTCCAGGGAGGAAACCAATGGCAACAATAATACAGACCTGGCCAGGCGAAGTGTCGGCGGACCTGGCGGCGATGTCAGTAAGTTATTGATTAGGCAGAGTGCCGCTGTGTTAACATAATCATTATTCTGATTTTGCTGCTGCCACGCCAGTCTGAACAGGTGATTTGCAGTAGCCACCCAGTCTCTGATAGACGGGGAATGCTGTACTGGAGCTTTCTTCAATCTGTCTTTCCTTTAACTTTTATAATCAATAGGGTGCGTAAATCTACATAGGGCAGCGGGCGTGACCGTTTGCTCACATTTTAATCATACTGAGCTTGAATTTTTTTTTATAATATATCGCGCACAATCTTTCGACCTGTGTTCGATTTCCTGGATAATACAACCACATTAAAACAACAACAAAAACAAAAACAACAGCAACAATAACAACAAAAACACACCCTCAAAGTAGACAACAACAAACAAAATGAAAGAATGAAGATAAAAATATTGTTAGAATAATACTGGCAGTCGTCAAAGATTCGGCATACAGCAATAGTGATGAATTATCCCACTAGTGAACTCTCATTGGATGAATCACTGCCAAATAAACGTACCCTACAACAGGCTGTGTGAAAACGTTTTCTTCTCGGGGGCTAAAAATGAGCCGCTTTTAAATATCTTAAAGACTTTCAACGAACTAAAAAGCCTGCAGGGGTAGACAACCTTAACTCACAATATCTGCTACTTTTTTAAGCCAACTCAATTAATTACTTACAAATATTATATATCGAAATAAGATTGTGTCGTACAAAATTATGTAGAGGTGATGAAGAGTGTGAGCAGTGATGAAAGTTGATATCATGGCAAAACAAATACTCACGTATAAGAGACCAGAAGCTTATGGGCGCACCAGTTGTTAACAGTTCTGTTGTACGTTTGTTTCAGAGAACAAAGATGTCGTGCCTGAGGACGGAAAAACATTAAAAATGATTTCAGAATTTTTCATCTTATAGTTATTGTCTTATGACCTTCGGTGGGATTTGCATTTTCCCCTGTGATTGTTCTAAGTTTGTTAAAAATAAGAAATGAAACGTTTTCCTTAAAAATATTAACCTCCGGTATTTCACAAGATTTTGTACACAGTAATTTACAAAAACCTGTACACCAACGCATTAATTTTTTAGACACAACCAGTATAGTCAGCAGCATAATTTTAAAGTTGGGAATTTTGTTTTCAACTGGTGTGATTTCCCATTATATGATGGACAACATTAATGTTTGTTGATCTAAAGGCAAAGAAAAGTCCCGCTGATCTCCTTTTCTAAAATCTTTACATCATAAATAAAAGTACAAATAAAAAAGACGAAGACTGAAAAGATGGTTTCGACATTTTCAAAACATATCTAAACAATGGTGAAATTTTCGTCATAAAAAAATGCTGTGCTCAGAGATTAGGGAAACAAATACTATAGTTTGCCGACTGCTTTTTAATGCGTCTCTTTAAAATAAACGATGCTCTGTCACTTTCAAATCTTTTTCTTCAAAAGGATTAAGAAGGTTTTGTTTTGATTAAACTTCGTGCTACGGCAAATTTTTATTAGGTATGTACTTCCGTCTGTCTGTATGCCAGTTTGTCCGTTTGTCTATCCGTCTCAACTCTCTTTATATCTCTCGTTGCTCTCTGTCTCTGTCTTTTTGTCTGTCTGTCACTCTCTCTATTTCTCTCTTTCTCTGTCTCTGTCTCTCTATCTCACTATCTCTCTCTCTATCCCTTTCACTTACGTTACTATTGTGCCTGTTTCTTTTATATTCTAATATAACTTTCCTTTTTCGTTTTATTTAATACTGTGTAAAATTCTATCACATGCCCTGGAAATCAGTTTTCACCGGCCGCTAACCTTGACCAACCCTCATCCTTTCCGACCACGGCCAGGAAGAAATCAAGCTGCCACCTGGGACAATGGTTCATTTCAATGACCAAAGCATGTACAGGCCGATTTGCATGTGGCCCGTAAAGCCGCACAATCAATCCATCAACTGCCCTTGGAAAGGCTCTAGCCTCTCTTGCATTTAATAAATCTACTAAGGTTAGGCCTTGCAAGCTAATACAACGGCAGCCACACGACAAAACAGAGTTCTTTCCAACTACCCTCTCTATCCAGCTTCTTGGGCCACTTGATTAATTATAGATTGTCCCATTTTTACTATGTGAAAGCAATTGTGACTCAATTATTCGAAAAATGAAACGAGAAAATGAGGTTTCCTCTCTGGTTTGCAATTTGATTTTGGCGTGACAAATTTTAAGCCTTTGGGGCATGAATATCTTTTCACATTTTAGCTTCATAATTTCATAATAATAAACGTATCATTCTACGCTGTGTACGCTTGATAGCTTGAGGAAAATCTGTACATATATACACAGACTCTTTTTTACAGATCTGTTTCTTCACTAATCTACTTATAACCTTTATCAAACTACACGTAGTGAACACATTCAATGCGGGTGAGATTTTTTTTATTATAAAGTGTATTGTTGCGTGTTTTGTAGTAGACCAATTAATTAATATTTGTTTATCTTATTTTTCTTTTAACAAGCAACTTCATTATGTTTACAATTTTTCTCAAGGTCTATTTTAGCTTCACTAGAAGTCGGTATATTTATAAAGATGTATTAATAGTTGTGGAAACGAAATCTTTTGAATTGGGCCTGATGTAAGGAAATCTACGGAACTACACTGAGGACTTAGAACATGAATAAATAGGAGAAGTAAACAGGAAGATCATGGAAGCATTGCGTAATATTCCGATATTTATTTTGTTCAGGACCGCCGATAATGAAGACAACAATGCTTTGTCGCTGGGGTGACCATCTCCTATCAACGGTTTCATTTCTGTTCGTGAGTTCCACCATATTTCGCGTAGTTTTTCCCACATAAAATATAAACCATTCGTAGGACAATCGCAAGGCCACATATCCTTTTTCAGTCCCCTATTTCACCTCTATAAAAATCACAGATGAAAACTACGTAAAATCGTCTGACATAATAACGTGAACATTTAAAGGTGTGTTTTATTTTCATGGATTAGTCTGATACGGGTCAGGTCCTCTAAGTTTATAAATAGATAACAAGTGTCCCTTCCTTGAAACCTGAAGGCCATGAAACAACATCGTATTTAACGTTTCTTATATAGAATTATAGGGAAAACATGTTAAGACAGAATGTTAAATCGTTCGAATTTGTATCCAGTACGATACTTTGGTGGGTGACCACTGTGACAGCTAATGTAACTGCCAATCCTAGCTAGGAATTGACTGTCAAGTGAAGCATTGACGCTGATGTGAAAGCTACATCAATTTAATTTTAGCGGCCATGGCGGGATAGTAATGCGATACCCATACATATTGGCAATAGTTAAATAGTGAAGATCTTCAAATTTAGTTATTTATTATTATTATTATTATTATTATTATTATTATTATTATTATTATTATTATTATTATTATTATTATT
>RQTK01000012.1:1203017-1220463 GCA_003991915.1 Elysia chlorotica
AAGAAGAAAGGAGAGAGAGAGAGAGAGAGAGAGAGAGAGAGAGACAGGCAGACAGACAGACAGACAGAAAAACAGACAGACATACATACAGACAGGCAGACATTTATACTGAGCATCTATACTGAGCATATTTTTTCTGTCCTGTAATTGGGCTGGAATTGATACTTCGGTAAGCAAAATGTAATGCATGCTAAAGCAATTAACAGAGTCAGAATACCAATTAGCTTGGTTTGATGTACATTTAGATTAAAGTAACTTTGCAACCAGATGCGGCCCTGGTGTGGGCATGCGATAGGCCTGATCTAGTCATCCAGGTGATAGATGAGCGTGGAAGCGTCAGCAAAGCATTGAATACATTACATTTCTGATTTGTTTCTTCTACAACACCATAAAATCCTATTTTTTCTCTCATCTATCTTGTTCTCCTGGTACAATCAGGAGATGAACGAGATAAAGTCAAAGGCAGTAAAAATAACAGATGGAGAAGGAAGAGGAAAAGAATAGTACAAGAAAAAAGAAGGGAGAGGACGTGTCGATCTATGAATAGTGTATAACAAAGAAACACGTGCAAAGAACAAGTGAGAGAGAGAGAGAGAAAGATAGAGAGAGAGAGAGAGATAGAGACATACATACAGACTAACAAACAAACATACAGACAGGCAAACAGGCAGACTGACAGACATCTATGCATGGCGCCAGGCAGACAAGTGAAAGAGATAGAGACTCGATACAGGAGACAGACAGAGAGACAAGCAGATAGACAAAACGATATACCAAGAGAGACATAGAGTTTACATACATGGGGTAATGTGCTGACTTATAAAATGAGTTACAAAGTAGAGGCGTCGAGGGAGAGTTAAACAAATATCGCGGATAGAAAGAAGGCTTCTATTTCTATGAGTTAATTGTACAATATTACAATTACTTCAGTTATGGGGAGCAGCTTAACACAATTACAATTTTATAACATAAGCGCTACTGCCAGCACGTAATGGGAGGCCGTTAACACTAACTCTAACACACCCACATAGTCATGTTTCCAAGCCCCATTTTTATTATGTGCATCACGGTGACAGGTAGGCGTTTAGTTTTGTATGCTGATATACCATGCGTGGAGAATGACATAACGTTGAGCATTAATTTTCTTTAATTCAAAACAATTTAGATGCAAAAAGAACCTGTTAAAAATAATTTTGCATACCCAGAGTACATGCGTACGATTGTAGCTGGCTAAAATTGTTTTACTTTAAAAATAATAGATTGACAGCCTTCTTTCTTATTTCAACCGATATCCCAAAAGTGCGTTAAACATTGTTCATATGTTGTCGCCAACCCCATACGAACATAAAAAACTAAAGACCTAAATTGTCTTTAGACCCTACTGGCAGCCGACACGATGGGTGTGTTATCATAAAGACTGAAATTGGGAGTGACTGGTAGAGCTGGTGGTTTCTAAACGCCAGTAAACGGTAGGTCACCGGTTTGATTCCCGCTCAAACCGCCGTGTACTGCAAAATTAATAGTTGGGTCAATGTCCCTACAATAAGACTGACTTATACGGAAGTCCTTAACAAACCATACCGAACCAATTCACAACACCATAGGATCGGTCGCAAGCCCAGGTCTTAATTTTTGTTTTAAAAAAGTTGTCTGCATCAAAATGAGTAAAACTTTTTAAAAATGACACGAGAGGCTTCTATATTGATACTTTGTTTTAAAGAACTCCCTGCTTACCAATAAGATTTCTCCGATTTTTTAAAGAATACATCAATTATTGTATTCTCAGTTTAAAAAAGCACAGTACGGAGTCAAATACTAAGAGGTTTAAAGCACGATTTATAGAAGTGACATTGTTACGTTTAAATGATTCAACTGCTACATTGAAAGCTTCACTCATTTTGATGATAAAAGACAAGCAAAATTTAGTTTCAATGGACCATGAAACTGCTCCACTTAAGTACAGTCCTTTAAAAAAAAACTCGGACATTGTGATCATACGACTCCATAATAACGTTATTCTTTATTTTCAAAGAGACGTACGTCACGCAACTTTATTGTAAAAACTTGGCAGGGAATGGTTCATCAAATTTTATTAACAGCAGGCCTAAATTTAAAATAGATAGCTTGGAAGGTCTAGATTTACTCATGTCATTTTATTAACTCTATAATTCCACAAAGATCGTTTTTGCGATCCAAAATGTTGTTTTAAAACTTTAAAGAAACAAGGATTTCCATTTCTGCGTGCTTTCACCTTGAAAATACATCATCTATCATCTGTAAGACACAAGAACAATTATTTTGTTTTCGTCTTGCGAGCTTGCACTTGCAGCATGTAGCATGCTGTGGGATTATTGTTCAATAACTGCACTAGATGAAACGTTCCTGCAAGAATTGCACATGTTGAGACGAACCCAAGGACCTTTGTTTATGTAAATGGCAAGTCCCACCTTTCAATCATAGACGAATTATAACAGCACCAATAAAAAATAAAACAACAAAAGAAATACACAAAAACAAATACAAACAAGGAAGGATTATATGCGGTAACGGAAAGAGCATGAGCACAAAAAATGTACACATTATTATTTTATGGTCTCCCTTTGCGTAATATTGCTTTATGTATCAGGAAAACCAACGAAAGAAATACAATTCTTGATGCGCCGTAATTATACATTTATTATCACATGTTATAGAAACTGTAAAACCTCACAGAACGTTATAAAGACAGAAGTTTCGGTCTTTTACTGCAAAATAAAGAGACAAAGAGGTATAAGTACATTTTTACAATCGTTCGTGTTTTACGAATATTTTAGGGACCTAATGTCAAAGTTGTTACACATATGACAGGACTTGCTTTTTATTAGATACGGTGATACGCTTGTGCCCAATTAAATAAGCCTAGCGAAATATCTGATAGTCGTTTCCTTATTTTTTTTAGAATCGCAAATTCAATTTTTAAAAATGTACTTACATCATCATTAAGCGTGGAATTATATGAACCATGAATATAAAACATGAACATTAACTCAAATGTTTATTATTCTTCAAATCATTTTGAATCAAAGAGATGTAATATGATAAAGGTACACCCTGAGTGTGCGTAGTTGTGACCAAATTCATCACTTTTTCCTACTTTATTAAATAGCCTTGTCAAGTCTTTTCCTGGGGTAGCATTTTTAATTTAGGGTGGGTTTACATTTTATATTCCAAAACGGAAGTTTATCAGAGTGCCGTGCCAGACGAAACAGATTACTATATAACAGTAGAGGAAACGGTCGGGATAACTAAAGGAATTCAAACCTATTCAAGATTTAAGCCAAAATAAAAAATCTATAGCGTATGGTTAATCGCTGTAAAAATGGACGCGAAAATTCTCTATATATTACATAGCTCCAGTGTGGTATTGAATATAAATAGGACGCCGCATAGCTTGGGCTTAGACTGACAAGTAGGATGTTGAACCTAGGTTGGTTTCCCCATTTCCATGTTGGGTTCTTTATATTTCCAAGGAGATGTAATCAAATCATGCTTTTTTTTTTTTTTTTCAAAATGTGGGTTCAAATTCAAATTCAAATCGAAAATATATAATTCTTGAATGTGACATCTTAAAAAAAAAATGACATTACAATAATAGTGAGACACCACAATGAAAATTAATAGAATTATACACAGACTACGCTTTAAGACTAGTTACATTATCTTTATATCACCAGTGCTTTTAATCTTATACAGCATAAGAAAGAAGACATTCATAATAGAGGCTAGCCTTCCATCGCACTCTTAACCAGAAGCACTATCTCTAGAGACATCCATGATAAAATAGGGTAGCGTTTCATCACACATGCGTCGCTCACTCAGTTGATTCTCACTCCCCCCTCCCCCCTCTCTCCGCCCAAGTTAATGAGGGGGGCAGGGAGATTCGCCCCGGGCGATCCTCCATGTAGAGCTAATAAGAATCTGATGAATTGCTCGAGGGGTGCAGCCTTTTCCAAGCACCGGTTTGAGGACTCATCGATTAATATTTAGCGAAACGGCTTTAACGATGGCGTGTTTCTTTCTTCACAGTCAAGTACATGTAATAGTATCGAAGCTGAATGGTAACTAACAGAACGATTTTATATCTAGGCGGAAAAATACTTGTAGAATACGAAAGAAGATAAAGTGTTTACACTGTTATTGACATTATGCCATGTCTACGGAAAACTGTCTATTTGTCTATTTTGAACTTATAAAATCCATATTTTTGTCTCAATGTCTAGAAAAGTTAAAATCGCGATCTTAGTCAAAATCGCTATTATTCACACTAAATACAAGTAAAACGTACATTTTATGTGACTATAACTTTTAAAAATATATATCAACATGGGAAAGATATGTTGATTTTACGAGGCAGTAATCGTAAGAATTGTGTGTTTCGATCATGGAATGATAAGCTTAATCAAGAACAAATGCGTCATTCTCATTAAGGCTGTAACTGTAAGCTGGATCAAATTGGCAGTGTGTCGGGTGAAAAGGGTGTGGCACGAAATAATGTCTATGACATCTTTTTATTTTCGCACCCCTTCAGACGTGTCCTTGGTGAGAGCTTATCGAGGAAGAGAAGCGCCAGTGCGTAAATAATTGGCTGTGTACAAGGTTGTCCGAAGAGATTCTCAACTCCAAAGATACCCATGAAAGCGGCACTTATCCGGATTTGAATCAGCACCGGACACTTAGCGGGGCGGTAAATCGCAGATGTCGATCACATGCCAACGGGGCTATTCTGATTATTTTGACCTCCTTATCCACATAAAACTGGGTATTTCATTCAGGATTATGCAGAACCTTGTAGATCTCACACGACATGTTCGGGCTGGTGGTGGTGCTTATTTTGAAACTCAATCTCACTGATTGCCTGAAACGTTACATCGATCTGTTCACAAGCTTTCTTTCACTTTTTTAAAATATTTTTTAAATTATTGAATACGTACATACTTATAATTTGTTTATATTCTATTCAGACCAACCGCGACACACGCAGAGAGCTGACGGTCATTAATGTATATGATTTAGCAATCGAGCAACTTTAAAAAACTTCCTACCAATGTGTTGGCCTACACACATTTTTTAACTTTTGAAATGTTCAATGATGCGGACAAGAGACGTTAAAATGTGTACCCAGCCTGCTTATGTAATTTCGAGATGTAAGAAAATAGAAAACAGCATAATTATTTACAAATGTAATACAAAATACAATAAGGAAAATTGGACGAAAGAGCAATAAAGCAAAAACCGATTGGATTCCGCCTTTATCAGCGGTAAAACATGACTGCTATAAGGGAGAAGATATGCAAGCAAGCAAAAAATTAAACAAGCGCAGCACGATGTGCATCTAATCTCTATCCACTCTTCAAGACCATAACAACTTGATAAATTTCTTCTTCAAGAAGCGCTCTATTGTGGGATTAGAGCCTCCGATCTGCCGTTTATTGGAAAATAGATTATTCGCTTGTTCAACTCCTATTCCCCAGTGTTTTTCTAGTTTTTTGAACTTTCATTTTCTGATATGGAAGAAGCCTGAAATAACATTGTCATGGACAAATGCCAAATGACGTAAAAAACAACAAACAAACAATTAGATAATTGAATCATGTCTAGTTTACTTGTTGAATCGGCGTAAATGTTACCCCTTCAGAGTCTTACCCCTGTCCCGATGGGGCAACACTTAAATTTTCAGAGGGCCTGTTCGAGATATATCCTAGTTGCCGATGATCACTATCTAACAGATACTGTCAGATACATAAACTAAACAAAAACTCACTCGATCCATAGATCACTAAAGCAATCAAGCGGAAATTCTACGCTCTTCATCCCACACATATAGATGTTTTGGTTTATCAAGGTTTACCATAAATCAGAGCATTTATTCAAGTCCGCACAATAGGCTTGAACTGTAAAATATTGATCAATAAGTCAATGTGAAGCCTAGAACAAATGCCCGAAGTACGCTCAAGTGCAGCAGCCACTACTCAGGGTATTGATACAATCAACAGTATTTAGCAAACATTAGATTGTATTAAGCAATAGAGACGTGCACCTGCCAAGGCATTATGGCGCGAGCCCAGAGCTCACCCACAATTTACTGGTAGTTCCGAGTTCCGACTGAAACGTAGCATGCTAAGAAAAGTATTCTGAATGTTTATACCGCGCGCTTGTCGAGCCTACCTGTCTCGTCTGCCTTGGTTCCAGCCTTCATAATTATCTACCCTGCTTTAACTTTGTGCACAGTTTGTTTATTTTCGGAGTAGCTCTGTAGGTGCCAACTTTTCCTTCCAGGTGTTTACGGTGGGTGAAATAGATGCGTGATTTAGCAATGGTTTTTGCAGGCGAAGCATAGTTAGCTAGGCATGCACGGTCGTAAAAAAGAAGAAAACTTTCCATTTTCGGTTCCAGATTTTTTGTGTGTGTGCATGAATCTAATAGAAAGAGAAGAAAAGAGTAGCTTTAAAAAAAATTAGTGTACTTTTGCAATTTCAAGACATTTACAAGTATTGTGGTCGAGTTGTACGCATTAAATATGCAGAATAAAAAGATAGAAATAGTATTTCTTTGTGATAGACGTAAATAGCAACCGTTTATAAATAGCAGCATAGCAAAGCCAAGAAGTAGGGAATCATCACGTGTCTGTTTGTTACACTCAGATTAACGATCTAGTCTTACCCTAATCTTACCCCTCCATCTACTGAGGAGGCGTCCGTCAATGAAAATACACTAAAGACCTGGTGGGTTGATGGGGGAGGCGGTCAGACATGGCGCGGCCTCTGATACCCAACTGATAAGTGTCGGGAGAGTTCCCACTGCTCCCTCAGCGTCTGACGGTAAACACTTTCTTTATCATCAGTTGCAATATGCCCTTCCATCGCCTATATATCCAGGATTATAGATCGTTTATGATTATTGTAAAAGTTTCAATAAACCATATTTAACCCCCCCCCCCCGACCTTTCCATCCCAGAGTCCACAGAATTATGGTAATTCAAAAACATTTTAGAAACCATTATGACAAAAAAGAAAACCATTTCCTCTAAAAGGTAAAGTCAATATTACAAAACCTTTTTTCAGTGACCTAGCCCTTTACACCTTCACAAAAATAATAAGATAGGAAAATTACAGAACCCCTAATATGACCACACAATCTTCATTTCTAGATAATATCAAATTTCCACCCGAAACACCATAATCCCACAACAAAGCAACATTCATTAAAAGCGAACTCGCACTTCAGACAAAAGTTCATTGCTCTGCAGATCATCTTTTACAAAACATGCAGCGGTCGCGAACTTTCATCGTCAATATTGTTATTGAATGAACAACTTCACAATATTTGTTGAACCGTAGTGAACTGTGATTCGGCTGCCTACCCATACAGAAAGAATGCGGTCCGTGTAGAAAAAATCGAACAGAACCCACAGCCTTGGCTACCAGCGTCTCGCGGACTGTAAGGTCGGTGAGTATTAAGTGGCGCCGATGGTCATGTGTGATAAAATAAGATATATTGAAGCAATCTTCAGTAACCAGTTAGGTGGAGTTGCGTCGGGTTAAATCGGTTATTTTCAGGTAGCCAAACTGATCTGAAGTATTCTCCAAAGCGTGCTCAAAAATACTTAGTTTTTACTCCCAGATAAAAAAAACAAGAACACTGCAACAATATCCAGTAGCCTTTATTAAAACTCAGAGGTACAGTTTAACCCTATAGTGATTAGTTTCAATACCAAGCTAAATAGATACTTGAAAGAGCAAAGGAACAAACATAAGCCATGATATCACCGCCTGGAATTATCAGTAAAGATTCAACAGCTCCGCCAACAATCAGTATAGAGTATAGAATGCCCAATTATTATACGACTTTCATCAAATAATGCATAAACCACGCAATTGTAAGTCTAGAAATAAGGACCTGTGCGTTATATGCACTAATCCCATAGGAGCTTTCTTGTTCCTGCGTGGAAGGTAAAGTAAAATAGCTTTAAGAAACTACACTGCTTTTTTCTATTTACACAAATTGTAATTGTGACCTACTAGCAGCAGGTAAATTGTTAGGATTAACTTTAATAATACGCTACACCATTATATGTTTCATGCAAGCTTCTTGGAATATTTCTTTTCCATTTTCTTTAAATAATTAATTACAAAGGAAAAAAAGCCATCGCCAAACACTAACATAACCAAAACAAGTAAGGGCAACAATTATTAATCCTCGTATTTCAGGAACTGGCACAAGAGGAAAAAAAAACAACTTCAGAATAATTCATTGGCAGTGCAAACGGCATGGCAGCGAATACAGAATATAATTATAAATGAAAAATTAATACAGGCAAAATGGAGAAATAAAATGTTTTAGAGAGTAAAGAGAAGAAAATAGCAGAGGAAGAAAGAGATAGAGACAGCGACACAGAAAAGATTGAAGGGCTGATGAGAGGGTGAAGGACGATTAGAGAGAAGAGACAGAGAGGAATTGAAACTTCATATTTCTATTTATACAGTTAACATGTATTCAAAACAAATTGCGGGTCTTTTACCTCACCTCACATTGTCTGAAAATTATATAACTCCATTCGAGATATACATATCGACCCTGTAAGTCTCTAAACACGTATTATCTCTCCACTAATTAACAACAAAAAAAACAACCTATAAAAACAACAGAGCACGTGTAACTTGTGGTATCGATTGTCTGTGAATGGTATATTTTCACACAACTCAAAGTTATTGACCACGATTGTTTTAGCGATTCTTATTTAAACAAATCTTTATAAAATGGATTCTACACATAGGTTTTAGAAATCGCCGAAGTAGGTTAAGCTAGTGAGTGAGTTACAGGTTTGTACTATATCGACTCCACCATTATAATTATGTGACATTAGGATAACATAAGCTATAGGAAAAAACATGCCTTTGCAATTTTCCAACTCGTTTCGCCCCGAGATTTGGTTTGTAATGTGTGGGCTCATATGTGAACTGGAAGAAAATGAGAACAGTGAAGCAAGACGTAAATATCCGGTTGTTCGGAAAATATACTGTCTGTGCCATCAATCTGCTAATAACTATTTTAACTTGCTGAGAGTTGCGATAGGTCTACGCTCACAGTCATCCGGGAGATCTAATCAATCGTAATGAAGGCAAGAAATCGTGTAGATGTTGATCAAGGCGTAATGTCGTGATTATACAGTAAGCAGATGTATGTAACTATGTAATGAGAATTACAGAAACAAGTTTACTAATGTGTAAAGAGATTTGCAGCGATCTTTGATAGCATACTTTCAAAGTAAAAATCGTTTCTATCTGCCGTTTCTTTATTCCTTTTAGAGTTTTTTTTAAACAATAAATTAGGACACTTTCAGAATTTTTATAGGAATAACTATGAAGTCGAAAACATTGTTGCAGTAATAATTGCTCTCGTCTTTAATTCGAAACTGAAGAGATGTAACCTTGTACTATGAGTTAAAACCGTGTCGCAAAGACAGATTTGAAGATAAGAAACCAACACAAAAATAAACAACAACGACTAAGGGATGTGAGTACAACGTCGTAAGATTATCAGAATAAAAAGGTTTACGAAGAGTCGTTAGCTACAGCATCGTTGTTTTATTTTTTTCGGTAAAGCAATTACATAAGTTGCATTTTAGAGCAACACGAAGCATTAAATTATGTTCTCTAAACATCAGCAGGCACCATCGGATTTCTTTTTGAAAGGACCTTAATGAGTATATCCAACATTGCGATGACTGGAATAATACTATGTCTATACAGCTTCAGATGGCTTTCCGTCTTAGATACGGGGGTCGCGAGTGAGATCTCTCTCTGGGTTGCCTAGATGGCTGGAAAACTTGTGAGACGCAAAGCAAATAATTATATGGTGTTTGGCTTCATCCGATCATAGATGGCCATCTCTAACGTGGTGTGATTTTTTATCCCATGCAATATGGCTAGTACTATGATACAGAGAAGCAGGCCAACAACTATAGAGGCTTTAACAGACGGAGCTAGACCTAGGGACCAAATAATGATGCGAGCGACTGAGGGAATAAGGTGAAAATAGGTTAGAAAGGGACAGCCACAAACCTAGGTCTAGCTTAGACCAACAGATAAGACAAGTAGACAAAGACACATTTTTAGACAAATGACATGGACGGGGATCGAACCCGCACCTTCTACTCGGCACCCATCGCCTTGCCAAGGCGAAGACCAGTGTGCTTAACCACTCTGCCAATGTGTCTTTGTCTACTTGTCTTATCTGTTGGTCTAAGCTAGACCTAGGTTTGTGGCTGTCCCTTTCTAACCAATATGGCTAGTACATAATTCTTAAGAGATTTCTTAAGTCTAATCGTGTCTCAAGGCGTCCGTAGTTTCTGTAACGTTAGTTACAATTATTGAGTTGCCTTTATCGATTTATTTGTATAGATACATTATACTACAATCAACGGGAGTTTTGTACATATGGCTGTGTAAGCAACAAGAGTGGTCGCCATATAAATAATTATAATAATTCCATTTTTCATTACTGATTGGCAGATATCCCGATGACAATATTATTTTATGTAGGCGGGATGCTTCCACGAAGATAATCAGTATCACTTAAAATAATTACCTTTTTAATATATCTGTTACAAAGCCCTCGCTACTAATTTAAGGTCATAATTTAAACTTTTTAAACTCATCACATTTTTGTTATACATTTAAAGCACAATTTAATCTTGTTCGTGTTTTGGAACTATTACGTGTTTTTTATAAATAGGTTCATGAACAAAATCTTCTGAGTTGTAAGCAAAATAATGCAGTGCTATATATACTCTAGTTATTTTTTTTTTAAATAAATGGTAAGACAATGCTTTATAATGCATGCTCTTCAAAGTCTGTTATCGTTTTGTTTTAAACAATAAACCTTTAAACACAGCTGTAAATTTGTCAGGATGATTATAATAATTATTTCTTGTCGTCAATTTCCCGCTTTCATGTACCACTGGCATGCGTCATAATTTTGACCATGGTTAGTATTAACTGGTTTTAACAGGCCTTCTAGTCAAATTCATTCCATATTCTTATGGCTTCTTCATGTAAAGCGGAAAATGGTTTAGAGTTTTCGAAATAAATGTTTCCCTCGTACAAAGAAAGAAAAAATAAAGTAAATAAAGTTAATGTTCAGTTGTATTTTTTTTTACCCAAATCCTTTCTTTTGCGAGGTAGCTATATAGACTTGATATAGAAAACAAGTCCTCGATTTGTGAACTATTTTTATTTTCATCAACATAATGATATTTACATCGTTGTGACAAACAGTCTCAGTACTATATAACATATAAATAGAGCCACATAACTGACTAGGTTTAGTATTGAATAAAAAATACCCCTACGTGTTAGGCTTTATTTAAAATTGTATCTATGTATGACAAAAGAAATGTATCTGTCCCTCTTTTCCTCCATCCCGCTCTTTCTCTTTCCTCCTTCCTGTTCTTACTTCCTTCTGCTCTTTCTCCCTCCTCTTTTTCCTATCTCATGCTGCTATTCCTCCTCCCTCCTTCTCTTTCTCACTGCTGTTCCTCCTCGGCCCCCTGTCCGTTCTCCCTCCTGCTATTGCTCCCTCGTGCTCTTCCTCCTTCCAGCCTTTCCTTCCTACTGCTCTTACTCCATCCTTCAACTTCTCTCTCTTGCTTCTCCACCTTCTGCTCTTCCTCCTATTGCTTTTTCCCCTCCTCCTCTTCCTTCCTCCTGCCATTAGTTCCTTCTGCTCCTCCTCCCTCCTGCTCTTTCTCCACTTCATTCTGCATGTCCTCATTTGCATGCACCAGCACCATCACCTCCTCCTGTTCATCTTTTGCTTTACCTGCTCCCTTTTGGTTTCCGCCTGCCCCTCCTCCTTCTGCCCCTCCTCTTTCGTCTGCGCCCCTTCCTGCTCATTATCTCTGCAGCTCATGTTCCTCCTCTAGCTCCTCATCTTCCGCTAATTCTTTAACTTCTGCATTGGCTGCCTATTAAAATGTGGGGGCTAAAAGTCACCCCCAACGCATGGCCAATTATGCATCAGTTCTTTGTTTATTTAGCAGGTGGGGGCACATAGTCACCCCCGACGTATTGAGACGATAGTAAAACACGACGTACGGATAGGGTTAATTGCTATGAAAGAAAAAAAATCTAATGCCTTTTGCACGTTTGCCGATGGTCTGGAGCTAGATATTATTTTATTCCCATCATTAAGTGGAAACCTTTAATTGTTGTCAAACTCACTAAATGTATATCAAATCCAGGGCGTATTTACACTGTTGAGGAGCGCCACTCGAACCATCATCCAGAGTAACCACGATCTTCTGCCTTGTCAATTTACTGCATTCTACCCTGATATAGTTTTATCTCTTCATTTCAGGTTTGATGATCGTCTTTTACTTTGGAATAGATGGGTTGCCGCATTGTCCATACAATGAGCAGCTCATCTAAGCTTTGATTATTTGGTTTTGTATCTGATGTCCTTCATTTGTGTCTGCTGTATAATCCATGTTTTGGTTCTGTGATCTAGCAAGGATACACTATTATCTGTCTTTCTATCTTTCTCTGAGCAATATCGAGATATTTTAATTGCGTTTTAGAAAATGTACACGTTTCCGCAGTTTATATCCTCACCGGGATGACGTACGTATGCATCATTCTTTTCTTATTACTTTTTTTAATGACTTGTTTTTCTATTCATCAGAAAGTGGCTTTAGTTCCCAAAATTATTCCATCCAAATCCAGTTCGTTTCTCAATAATTATTTCAAGGCGTATGTCACCAGTTTTGTAATGGTTTTGTGCAGATAAACACAACAGCCTTAATGATGCTCTTCGTTGACAATAATTTGCTCTTCATTGCCTAATAAATTATGCAGCATTACTTCGTTTCAACATGTAGTTTTCGACCAACAGGTTAACTTGAGATGATCATCTCTTATGTCTATTTTAGCTGGTGCACTGACAAAACATATAGCATGCAAAGATCGAATGAGGCAATAGTTCGCCATCTTTACTTATCTTCTTGTTACGCCAGTGAAACGCACTGGTGGCGTCATGCTCAAGAAATGCAGTAAACTGTTTGAGAGAGATGTTCTCACCCTATATTGTCCCTCTATGGAGCTGGATCTTTTCGCTGTTTTGTAAAACTTAAGAGTTAATAGAGCTCCACTAGGGAAGAGCATCGTAAATTAAGATGTGTCAGAGTTATTATCCTAAAACTCGCTCGTAAATAAACAACTCTGTTAGCATTTTTAAGGCTTTAAAGTTAAATTGAAAAAAAAAAACTAAATTAAAAACAGGATACGCTCAAGGTCAAACTTCTGAAAAAAAAACAACTAAGCCGCATTCATTATTTTGACAGCTCGAAAATTTTTTTTTTTAGTTCATGTTTAATTTTGTGTGGTTTTACTTTGCGTTATGACACATTTCAACTGCTTGCGTGATCAGCCACGCCGAAGGCTGGTCTGAAAGGTAAAAGAACTTCTACGTACATAAAGATAAAATCGGCTGTGCACCCATCTGAATGGGTAGGGTAAAGTATATAGCAAGAAATAGTCTCTCGCTGCCATCCCGTTATCTTTCAGTCTATCTGTCTTTCTCTCTCGTTCTTTATACCGATCATTCGACATATCTTGCTTCCTCTCTCTTTCTGTCTGTCTCTTTTCTTTCCCTCTTGGTCTCTATCTACGTCCCTATTTATGCCTTTCTTTTTGTTGGATTATTTATGTCTAAAATGTGTTGTTGTAAGTTTTTTATGAGGTAAATAACTCTCCTAGACTATCTCCCTCTCTCTGTCTCTCCCTCAATTTTCTCTCTCTCTCTTTCTCTCTCTCTCTTTCTCTCTCTCTCTCTCTCGCTCTCTCTCTCTCTTTCTGTAAATATGCCGCTTTAGTTCTTCTTCTTCTTCTTCTTCTTCTTCTTCTTCTTCTTCTTCTTCTTCTTCTTCTTCTTCTTCTTCTTCTTCTTCTTCTTCTTGAAGAAGAAGAAGAAGAAGAAGAAGAAGAAGAAGAAGAAGAAGCTCTTCTTCTTCTTCTTCTTCTTCTTCTTCTTCTTCTTCTTCTTCCTCTTCTTCTTCTTCTTCTTCTTCTTCTGTCTCTCTTTGTCTCTGTTCTTGTCCCTTTCTCTATCTATCTCTGCCTCTGTATCTCTCTTTCTCTCTCTCTCTCTCTCTCTCTCTCTCTCTCTCTCTCTCCAATGTTTATCTCTGCCTCTTTTGTCTCTCTTTTACCTCTCTTATTTAACCTGAGTTTTCGTTCCACGTTTCGGGCCAATGATGCTTCAAGGTGAAATAGAACGAAAAAGGCACGATACCGCACAGTTTTGAGTTTCGTTTGTTTTGTTTTGTTTTAAGGCACAGAAACTCAAAAGATAAAAAACTTCCCAAAAACAATTACAGTTAAAAATAGAGCTTTGTGGTGAGTGGTTGGAAGCACGACAAAAGTAGGTGAACTCATTCCAAGTGGCTTATTAGTGAGGGTAGATAAGGAAGGTACACCAGTGGGGTTGCTCAGCTTAAAAAATTGGTTGCTGTTATTTTTGTTTTTGCTTTCGTTGTTTTGTTGGAGTTTTTTTAGATGAGGGGGTGCTTATAGCAGTTGGATAAGAGTTAAAGCTTCCTTTTTAATAGGTTTGTGTCCGGTTAAAAAATGAAATTTTCATTTCCTGTTAAACTTCGTTACACAAATACTTCGAATTAACTGTCGATTTTCATTTCATTCTGCTCTCCCTCTCTCACGTTCTCTCAATTTCATTGCTTTCCGCGGCTCATCTTTAACATCAAGTTCATGTTATTACTATGTCCTTCTTTGCCTTAGGCTATTTTTTCTCCCACTCCTTTCTTTCTCTCTCTCTCTCTCTCTCTCTCTCTCTCTCTCTCTCTCTCTCTCTCTCTCTCTCTCTCTCTCTGTCTCTCTGTGTATGTGTATATATATATATATATACATACACACAATCTGTCTGCTTTTATACCTATCCATCTATCCTTTTCCTAATTTCTTTTATTGCATTTGTCTTGTATCTCTTCTTTCTTTCTTTATCTTGTTATTCTATTTGTATATCCAACAGTCTATTTTTTCCTCCCTATATCTTTGAGCTTATTTTTAAATTTATCTGCATTAACAGTTTTTCATGTTTTATTTCTCTATCTGTATAATTTATCTATATTCAACCAACAACCACTAGCGTTTTTCGTCAGGGAACAGAATGATACTATTAAATTAACCAATGTTTGTATCTCAAATATTACTCAATCAGCAATTTGACAGACAGTTTCAATTACTGGTGAAAACTCATAAACATAAACGAACATAAAACCGATAACAATTATAATTATTAGAATTTTAAGCAGAGTACTCTGGGCTAACATTACTAGTCATTTATAGCCCAATTGCACCGAGGTCATATTGCTGGTACTTCTAATAGTGACCTGCCAATTTCAAAATGTTATCTGTATGCATGACACAATAACAACCCATCAATCATCAAAGACAAATAAGAGCATGGAAACGCATCTGGTGTTTACACTTGTGGCACTGATATGATATCCTTGTGTCCCAACTACTCTATTGTTTTCTCTCTACGCGTGCATATGTCGTACTGAAAGGGCAATTCGGATATCTCTGGAATTGCAATGCGCTTGATGAGAATCACTCAGTGTTTATTTTACTGCAGTAGTTGAATTAAGGGCGTTATAAACATTATTCAGAATTGAATCTTTAAAACAGACAGCTGCTTATTGATTCTGGGGGCGCGGTGGTCCAGGGGTAGAACATCGGCTTCCGACGCAAAAGGTCCCGAGTTCGAATTCTGGCTGTTGCGTTTCCTACTGGTTGGGTCGGTGTCAGTATAATGTGACCGGCTGAGACAGGAGTCATGGTATCCCCGCCCTGTCTCGTGTGTGGCAGCACATAAAATTGTCAGACGTCCGTCTTGGGGCCCGTCCACAATATAGCCTATATAGTGCTGCTGCTGGACGTTAAACCAACCCAACCAACCAACCCAACCGAGTGCTTCTCAGCCGAATTAGCAAGAATGTTAGCTATCCTAACTATGCCTACACGTACTTAGCTAGTTTAATGAACTAGTTAGCCTCTATACAGGAACGAGAAGTATTCTTTAAAAAAGAGGTCAAGAACTTTTAATTTAATTTCAAAATTTCTATACAGGACAAATTTGGAAAAAGTAAACAACACCGACCTACACATCCTTTACCGACAAATAAAAAGAGGCAGATGGGAGAAGACGGTGTGTGTGTGTATTATACAAATGGACACACGTTTTGACGGAAATGTTATTTCCACACTAAGATCCGAGGACAAGATTAAAAGAAAATCTCAGGACAATACACATTATTGTGGAGAAAGTCTTGTAGACCTCTGCGCTCAACTTGAGCTAATCATCCTTACCGATCTGCACGCCGGAGACGCAGACTCGCAGAGGGAGCCTTTACCTCCATTTCTCTTAATGAAAATAGTGTGATTGACTATTTCTTTGTATCTAAGCGTCTGTGACACTGTATTGCTTTGTTAAATCTAAAGCGTACATTACTTTTTGATTCTTGGCACATGCCAGTCACACTGTCTATACCTTCGGACTCATGCCAAAATGTGATTACCCATGAACATGTACACTATGAATAATTAATGTGAAAAAAAATAGTTTGAGATCCTGAAAAAATATCATTTTACAGCTGCGTTAATATCACAGGAGTGTCAACAGACTATGAAGTACCTTCTTGAACTCTTTAACAGAGTCACCGATCTGCTTGGAGGTCCCAAACCCTTTATACTTAGATGCCGCGACGCATATTGAAGACCTTAACAAAGACATTATAGGAATTCGAATTAAATCCCGCTGCAAAATGGGTTAGCCTAACTCTGGCAAATCTCATGGTGCCTACCAAACTCTCAATTAAATGTTAAAATGTGGTATAGACAACATTGCACCAATCCTAAAGAAAATTTCGACACATAGCATTTTCTCCTTCAAATTAGACTAAAACTATCATTTCAGTATTCTCATACATACGAAAGGTGCTATTAACACATGAAATAACTATAGATCTATATGGTTGACTTTTTTATTATCTACAGTATACACTTATGTTCTCAATAAAATACTTACAGCTTTTATCACAGCGTTAAACATTATCCCAAAAGAACAAGAAGCTTTCATAAAAGACTTCTCTATCATCAACCATATTGCACTGTCTTTTTTTTCTTTTGATCAATACACGAAAACAGCACATTTTAAGCTTTCCCTGTATGTAGAGCTCGGTATATTAAAAAAAAAGTATGCTGAGCAATTATATAGGATGATTATCGAGTTTTCGTGTGCGTGCATGTATAAATATGAGTTTAAAGGAACCGATAATAGACTGGGGTTTTTATAATTACTATGCTTATAATGGCACCCCCCCCCTCTTCCCCCC
>RQTK01000012.1:1222837-1238537 GCA_003991915.1 Elysia chlorotica
CCTTATCAACCCAGCCAGTGTGGTTTGGTGGTCAGCTACATTCTCACAACTTTCACTATTGAAACCCTTTTGCAATTTTAACTTCCATGGTTTAAGGGAATCTGTATGCTTTTGTATAGATAATAAATTAGATCGCTTGTTGGTTTAATAATTCCTATTTTATACAGCAAGGATGGTTTTATCGGCTGAAGATCTAAGCTGCCTAGTAGATCATGCATCTTTAGACAGTAGGAATGAAAGTATGTGCCATCTGATTGAGACATGTATAGAAAATTATGCAGAACTTGTAGAGTATGCGTATTTTAACAGTCAAGTGACAAATAGGGCTAACATGCTCACGATTTTGTCATTCTCATGATAAGCCATGCTGCACTATTTTGAACCACTTGTAAGTAGTGAATAGTGTTGCTATTCAAGTGAAAAGTTACAGTAATTAAGTTTGGATAATGTCAAAAATAAAACAAGGGTTTTGGTCACATTCTAATTTATACAGCTTTGCATGCTTGTGATTTTTTTCTAATTTGAAAAAATATTACTGTTTCAAAGTTCAGTAACATATGATGACGTTGGCATATTCTGATAAAACACCTAGTTGTTGTTTTGTTTTGTTTTTTTAAAACAAAGCTAGACAAACTTTATAGGCATTCTCGGGATATAGTTCACTAGTTGACTTATTAACTTTGATGAAATGTCGCTTTAACATAAGATAACTAAAAAGATGCGATAAAGAAGACATTCGTTTAAGTCCAGCGTAATTTTCAGCAAAAAAAATATCATACACCCATGTAAATTTAAAACATGGGTCATGCATCGAAAATCTAGCAGACTAAAAACCAATCAAGTCTCAACTATTTTAGAGGACAATCATGACCACCAAAGGTCACAATAGTAACATAAAACTATCATCTATTAGACCTTATTGACGTCCCCTTTTAATTATGGAACTATGAATATGAAATTCCTGCAGACTAAAGGACTGTTATCCGCCAGCTAAAAGGGCCTATTGATTCCGCAGATTGTTCAATGGCCTCCTCCCAAGCAATAAAGGGAGACTTTAAGAGGAGCATCAACGATACCATGAATATTTAAGCCGAAGATCAGCCATTAATTTATGTCCTGATTTCCTCAATACATTTACCGGTTTCAGAGCTCAATCCGTAGGCCGATGTGAAACCTAAGTGCGGAATTTTAACTTCTCGTTATATAAAAAACCTAATAGATTGACTTTGCTAAATCTCTTCATTACATCATTGGCATTGCTTTTTTCAGTTTGACCTTCGCTCCAAAAAACACCTAAATTGCTCGTACAATGTTAATGACCTTACCTTTACCCACATGACAATACTTTGTGTATGCAATAAAATGTGTGTACATAATTATTGTTCATCCATTTTTGGGTGGAAAGGGAAAGTGGGTATCAGCCATCGTCAATTATTCAAATGTCAGAGGGGGGGGGGGGGTACCATTAACAGCAATCACATCACAACAATTCCTGCCTTGCCAGCTTCACTTAAGCCTCTGACACTCGGTGAGCAGCGATCTGTCCCGGTAACCCAATGCTGTACATGTCGTTAGGCCAAGGCCATTAAAAGTACAATAGTTCGGCATAGGCCTACCAGGGAGGTGTAAAAAATAACTCTTCAGTTGTTTACATTGAAATGTCGCTGAAATATATTCATTGGAATTGAAAAATGTAGTTAGCGGAACACCAGCCACGAAGAAGTTCTCAGTTATTACTTTTACCACTAAATGTTAATTTTACTACGTGTGCAACTTTGTAAACGGATAGCTTCGATAAAATCTTCTTAAACGTTGACAACCATGTATACGTAATTTATTTCCGTCATGGCGTATACTGGATGATCGAAAATGCAATTCGCATGGTCTAACTAATAACTGCAGTTTTACGAACTAACAGAAAAATTAAACAGCCAAAAGGGACTTGTTCATACATCAGTAATAAATTAACCGTAACCTTGTCGTTTTTTTTTTATAATAATTCCAACAACATGCTTCAAATGCGGACTTATAATTTATTCCATTAGTAAAGATGGTCTAGGAGTAGTATGTAGCTAAACTATGGCTTAAAAACCAGCTCGCCCAAGAATCTCATCGCAATGCATGTGCCACCAAACTGGAAAAACTAAAACGACAGCTACCTAATAGGCCTAGCTGACGCACGTGTCATACTAAATGACGTATTGTTTACATTGAAAAAAAAATGAATGCAGCATACTATTTATAAACGATATGAGAAAGTCGGAGTTCGTGGAATGCTCTAGAAAAAAATCAAAACAGTTTAACATATTTAGTCTCAAGTATATAATGCAAGAATTGTATATAAAGGAGGTATGACAATCAAAATCTTTGGCGACAAAAACTTGCTAAGCTAGTGCCTAGTGCCGATACAAGCTAAACTATGCATTAATGTGGGTTATACAAGGAACCCCGTTAAGCTGAAAAAGTGTATTGTATTTGTTTTATTCATTTTTATAATATATTGGTGGAATAGGCCCGTCCGATCATTTTAAACTTTTTATATTTTACTATGTTTTGTATGTGAGTTATATTTAAAAGCATTATGCTATTAGTATTAATCAATTCAACGTGTGTTTAAAGCTCTGCCGAGACGTACATCGCAGTGACTGCACTGAAGCTTGGTGAAGTAGATACATCTTTGGTATAGCGAAGCTGTTTGCTATTTTACGTTTTTTAGGTCTCCTAAACCGCATAGGTCTCAAGAAACATCAGTAGGAAACGACGGCCAGAACAGGGTCATCTGAAACCAGGGAAGGCCATGGTAAAACCCCAACGACCCAAAAAAGTGGGACCAACTCCTCCACGGTAAAAAAAATAATATTGATACAATGAAGAAGCTGCCTGATCTTTACCTCTGGAATATTTTCGAAATATTATAGGATTCCATGGGCAACGAAAGTAGCATCAAAATTAATTAAAGATTATCTCTAAAGTGTTCGGCGCGGTTAAGAAAAGTCTCTACGGATACCTGGCTAAACTTTCAATCGCCTTAATGATCGCTGCCCTTATCTAACCAGCCAGTGTGGTTTGGTGGTCAGCTACATTCTCACAACTTTCACTATTGAAACCCTTTTGCAATTTTAACTTCCATGGTTTAAGGGAATCTGTATGCTTTTGTATAGAGTTAAAGTGTTCTCTTCCGCCACATCAAGAGTTACTGCACAACACAGTTCATCTAAATTGTCAACTAAAAATTAATGCATTTTTTCCATTCTCTGTTTAATTAAAACAACCGTGGCACATCAAAGTCATCCATTTGTATTTCTTTTTAAAATGGTTACACAAATGTGCATTACCAAATTCTATATTGTCAGGGGTATTGGTTGCCTGCATAATACATCTGTTAGAGCGAGTTACCGATTAGCATTGTTATCTTTCATCTAAACTTCTGGCGAGAAACTAGTAATTTCTTACTCCCGCTTCTTTCTTCATCAGAAGTTTGCGTATTACTTTTAGATGCATATGAATTGATTTTATTCAATGGTTTCCCCCCGTAGTGCAACAACCACTTTAATTTACATGTACTAGCAGCACTAGGCATTCAGAGCGTGGCTCTAACTTGAAGGGCAATGACTCCCAGGAATTGAAATATACATCATTTCTAGTCCAATGAACAAACGTTTATTAAAATGATGAATGTATTCTGTTAAAGATCCTACCTGGTAATAAAGGTGACGTCAAACACAAGGACAGTCCTTCGCTCTCTAAAAAAAGTTATGTTTTGGTAGTAAGCACTGCGGTGCTTTTTAGCTTACACGATGAACCGAGGCTATTTGAATTGTAATAATTTTTTATGTTACGATATGTTTCAGTTGAGTCAGAGACATCAAGTGTTAATGTAAGCGTTACCATTTACACCACACCACAGTTACGACAGTTTTTAAAAAGTTGTTCAGTGGGCTAATTTATGAACCAATTGTTTTTACTGATGTCGTATAAAAACGTATATACAGTTGATTACCAAACATCTCGCAGATTTTTGTTTTAATCGATTGCTAAACCTGCGTCTAAAAAACTGCTGTCTTTACAGACTCAAAATATATTATTATGAGTGGTCAGCAATAATCGTCTCCATGCTAAATTGAAATCCATTGTTTCTATTTTGTTGCATTCATAAGATAAAAATAAAAGGCATGAAAAACAAGTAAAAAACGCTGAAGTCGGAATGAAATACTCAACTTTTAGATATAACTGAATCGTTAGTTTAGCTCCAACGCTTCTGCAATTAAAATTACCCAATCTACGTAAAAATGTTTGCAATACTTTGATTTTTAAATTTTATAGGTAGCCATGTGTTCTTAACGTTGTCTCAGGGGCTTTACATTTTATAACAAGTTTTAAAGATGTATTTTTACTGTATTCGTAAAAAATAATCAGGGTATGTATAAACAGTTTTGCCAGAGAACGCCCTTCTTCTCCCAACACACATTACAGCTGCAGCCTTGGCTATTACTGAGGATATAGGATAACAGGCTATAACGCGAATGAAAAGGAAGACAATCAATAAGCAAATTGTGGTAGAGACGCAGTAAGGTACAGAGAAAACTAAAATCAAAACAACAACAACGAAAAAAAAGTGACAGCAATAGTAGCAACCTCCAAAATACGTAAGGCAAAAAAAAAAAAAACACCATTAAATGACGTTCATAGAAGTTTGGACTGAGATCAGTGTCCCTACCATTACCTCCACACACCCACACACACACACACATACGCCAACAAATTAATATTTACTGAAAGAACCTGCTTTACGACTGGTTTAAGAAGGATATCATGCGAAGCTAATAAAGTCCACGCCAATCCCGCTGATGGATTGGGCCCTCAGGTCCAGGCTCCTGAAGGAGAGAGCGCTGGCCGTTCCGATGAAACTCATCCTACATTAGACGGTGCTGGATGGTAAGGATAGACGTTAGGGAGCACCAGTTGCTCAGTTGGTTAGCGCTTAGGGCTACGACCCGAACATCAAAGGTTCAAATTTCAATCGTTGCCCCCGTTTCCTTCTAGGGCACCGGCACTTCGAAAAACTTAGATTTCTTTTAAAGATTTTCTTCTTGTTTCCCTGTTTTGGTATTCAATATTCCCCGTTGGATAGACTAAAACACACGAGGCTTTTAGTTCTGACTCCCTTAGAGGCTTATTGATTTCACTGTGTAAAGACGCCGCAGGTCAGCGTAGATATGGCCACATAAGAAAGAGATTTATTTAGAAATTTGACTGCGAGACTCCATGCGATGCTGGTGAGACAGATCTTTGAAGAAATGATTTGAAAACAAACATTTAGAAAGGGCTTTAGTGTATCTATGAAATCAGCAATAAAAGAAGAGATCCTTAATTTCAAACAATGATGAATGCGAGGACGATATTTAGGAAAAAGAGTATTTAGAATTATGCATACGAACTTTTAGAATAATGCTGATTATATTGCGTCAACCACAAGTGTATATTACTGCATGTTCTTTTGTGGAAGAAAAAATCCACAGTTAAAATAATTCTATTTCGTACTAAATATTCAGTAATGCTTGCTGCTTTGTACTTACGATTCCACATATCTTACAAAAAGCAGTTAGATGGGCGCCGCAAGAATTAAACAACCAATCTCGATGTAAATCAGTCATCAATCAATCAACCAGTGAATCTTCACACAAGAAATTCACCACAAAGAGGGTTGCAATCATAGCTAAGGCAGAGGGAAACTAAAGGCTGAATGGAAGACGTTGTATGCAAGATTTAAGTAGCTACTAAAACCGTTTGTTCATACTTTTCTCTTTACTATTGACTAAAATAGTGTGACACGTATTTCTTTTCAATAAAAGATTATCTGTGCCAAAAAAGGTTTCGATTCTATCGTGTATTAGTGCATAAAAAAAAGAGTACAAAATGGTAAATGGCTAAAAAAACTGTTTAAACCCCTGCAAGCAGTGCTATAGAAAAGTCTTCATCTACCTAACTTTGCTTCCATGACTGGATTTCTCGAGACGTTTACTGTGTGTTCGTTTTATAACTCTTACAGATTCGCGTGATTTTGTTTTACAATAAAAGCACACAGGGCGAACCAAGGCCTTAAGTCCGACAGCTTGTAGATGCTGCCTTTTGGAGGCTGGTCTAGGATAATAGAACTTCTATCTCACCTGGTGGTATTATATTGACAGTGATACGGTAAAAGTATTAGTCTCACAAAGTTGCTTTTTAGCTGCTGTGTTGAGCACCATTTTGTCTCTTTTATTTTGCATCGTAACTGGGTATTATATCTCAAAACATAGTTATTTAATATTTGGCTTGATATAATTAAAAAAATTGTGTATATCAAAGTTTTCCCTTATCTTTGTTTAGTTTTTACACTAAAAATCGACATGTATGTTTAAACAGGATACAATAGTTTGTATCCTCAATTGTTTGAAATGTTCATGTATTTAATTCTAATTGAGACGTTTCCAATAGTTACACTTGATTTATGAAAAAAAAATACTGTATAAAAAACGTGATTGTAAAGGTAACATTTTCCCTTTATTTCCTACAATATCCTCTTCATGACTACTTCTTTATTGTATCTACCCCTACAACTTTTTATCTTAGCCTCTCTTACTTCCTTCTTAATTCTAGTGTAATGTTAAAGGAAAACCGTTTCCTTCTTTTTTGTGTTATCGCTAACGCAGCGATGCAGACAGGCAGTGAGCAGTGTTCACCAAAAATAATCAATTGCGACGCACATAGATTCTGGAGGGTTAGAGAATATGCTCGGAGCCGGTTTAGGCTTAGATGGTAGAGGGTTGTTATTGTTCATTAACATGTGAGCTAGAGCCTGAATTTTTCTTTAACTTTTTTTAATAAAGTAGAATGACCTAGAGATTTATAGATCTTTGTCTTGCGCGATATAAAATGATTGGTGGTTTGAAGAGGTAGAAGTGTTTAAACTTTGTGTTTAAGCTTTAAGCTCTTGTTTTAACATCTTGCCGAAGTTAACACTTTTATTTTGCTGCTGTTTAGATCAATTATGGATCTAGATGTATTGTCAAGTAATAGTTTAGATTTAGACGTTCTTGAGTTGTATTCTTAAATATCAGACAGCATGTTTATTGCTCTCTCTCTCTCTCTCTCTCTCTCTCTCTCTCTCTCTCTCTCTCTCTCTCTCTCTCTCTCTCTCTCTCTCTCTCTCTCTCTCTCTCTCTCTCTCTCTCTCCCCCCTCTCTCTCTCTATCTCTATCTTTCTCTCCCTTTCTCGCTGATCAATGCACATCCACCCCCTTCTTGTATCGACATGTTCATGGCCTGCCCTTTTCCCTTCCAATCTCACTTCATTTTTGTATTTCTGTCTTATGAGTCCTGTTTTTTCCTTGTATGAAGGGTCTCACCGGTCACCCTCTCAAATTCTGGATTGTATATCTTTGTACACACTAACATGAATTTTTAAACATAAACATGCATGTTGAACAATATTTTTGATGTCTTCTTTTTTATCGTTTGATTTTCATATTTTCAGAGGTAATTTCTTTCCCCTTCAAACGCCACCATATTCTATCTATTATACTCTTCCTGATCTTCGCTTTTTAACACGTTTATGAGAATTTTATGACGTTGACTTTGAGATATTTAATAACGTTCAACTTTCCACCCTTCTGCTCACAATTATTTTTATACCACTCATCAAATGTATATCTTTATTAAGTTTAGTTTTGAAATCCTGCGTGTCTGTTTACAACTCTATCTTTCTTTCAAATATCTAGCCTAGTATTACTTCATAATTATGTAGCGTCGACATTTTCTCTGTTGGTTGTTGTTTTTTTTTTCTTTGTTCATTTTTGTGGGGTTTTTTATTTGCTTTGATTGGGTGTTCTTTTCAATAGTAAAAAGGCCTTTTTTGTTCCTAGATATTGGGGTAAACAAAAAACTCCTCTCTTCTGATTGAATACATCCTCTCTGCAGACAGGGCGGATAAGCTCTCCTGGCTGATCAGAAACCTCACGGAAAGAGATGTCATATTGAAGAGCTGGCGTAACACAGCCCACTCTATACAGATCTCCGAGGCGGCATACACTTCATTTTTTGAGCTGTCTTCGCCAAGTACACTCGAGTCTCGCTGCTCAGTATTTTTATTTGTTAATACATTTCGCTGATATTGAATTTTTTAATAAATTGGTAAACCCAGTTTCAGGTTATTTGATTTAACAACCACAAACAAAAGGCTTCACATAAAAAATAGTTATTAATGTTATGTTCAACTCATATTTATATTAGTTTTATTTTTCAAATATTAAATTAAAATTCCCTGACTGCTTTTTTTTACACAGACACAATTATAACGTTTGTAGAGAAAAAAAATATGAATATTATTATAGAGTAAAGGTTAGAGTGGGAAATGCAGAGGCGAATGAAAGGTTTGGTTTTAAAAAATCGAATACACTTGGACAATTTCAATATTTATTTGTCTTTCCGATATTAAACTTGGACCTTAAACGGCCGACACAACGGAAGAATATTAATGTGTAGGGCATGAGAATATGTTCTAACAGGACGAATTGTAAATTGACATTTTCAGTACACCTTTCTCGTTTGAAAGTAAGATAAGATGTCCGGTAAATTTGACCCACACCCTTATCCCCAAAATATCATACGCCAGTGACTTTGGTGACGGAGCAAGCCCCAATCTGGATCTGGGGACTGAGAGCCTCCCGATCCTTGATCCAATGATGAATAATTATTAGATGCGAATAGCGCGAATCGGGGGTACTATAGATTCTGAGGTTTCTGTGCTACAATCGTTAAAATCATCTCTGAATTGAGATAGACAGAATACGGTATCCTGCCAAAATGAATCCTGATATTTTACTGGTAAAGTCGCAAGTAGCAACTTGTTAATCACCATTCTAAGAAAAAAGAATAGTTTTCATTTCTTTAGTCTAAGGTTTTGGTAATGAATTATTATACTCACTTTAAGTTCTGTTTTGGTTATTTTTGCTGTTTATAATATGGAAAAGTATTTCAAATATGACTATAAACAATGATAAAAATTGTGCGGTAAACACTGTATTCGAAATAATTTTAACATTTTTCCTTTTCTCTAAATTACACATACTCGTATATAGGAGCCTTTTCATACATTTAGGCGGTTAAAATGGCTTCCTTCAATATTGTTTATTTGTAAAAATTAAAGTGCTGAGTGGCACCGAAAAAAATCAACATTGATCCTGTGGCACTGGTTTTTCTCTCTATTTCTGTAAACAGTTACATTGAGATTTTAAAAAAGAGTAATTTTAATGAAGTTAATGCCATGTGGGCAATCGATCTACAAATCTGATTAGGTAATTTTCCTATGGCATGATGTTATATTTAAGTATAGCATTTCTTAGAGACCCCCGCATCGCTATATCAAATATTTTGCCAAGACGCCTATTGATTGGCTGAGATGGAAGTTTCTAACCTGGCTGTCTTCACCTCGTTGATGATGGAGGGCAATAGAAAGAACTAGAGCAATGTATAGAAAGGCGATGTGCGTAGCGTTGTATTGTGTCTAAAACTGCTCTATAGTGCTTCTGGAAATAGTTCTCTTGTAAGTGGTGTTGGGCCGGACTTACTGTTTGCCTGCTACTAACATCGTACACTAGGAGTGAAGGACCAAGACTGCTAGAGTAGCGATGTCGTCTGTTTTCTGTTGACTGGCCCAGAACTCAAAGACCGAAATGAATTCACTAAAGCAGACGTTCGCCTTGTCCTGAATGTTACTATAATTAAATTACTCCGCGTATCTGACATGTTTAAATGTTCGCTAAAAAGGTGACATGATTTAAGTTTCTTATACCAATGCCTACTCTATATGCAATATTTAAAGTCTTTGAGGCGCCTACATCATTTTTTTCCAATCCTTACTGTGAATATTGCAACCGTGTCGACTGTCGTTCTAACGATAAATAATTTTAGTGTTTAAGGTACATTACAGAGCTCCTAAATTATTATACATCCGGAATGTGGGGAATATTGTCCAGTATCTATTATGTATTTACGCTACAATCTCTTTATCTTTCCATACCGTTCAGCTGCCCCATTATGTGTATACATCATCAGTCTATAATACTTAGATTACTTTTAACTTAGTTTTCATACGGAAAAAATGTATGTAAGTAGTTAACTAGATGTTTCCGAAATACAATTGAAAAAACACAGTTCCAAACTTAAATAAGCATAACAGTGGTTGTACCTTCTTGTAGCATACAATAAAATTACATGAGCCTCAGTTTTAGATTGAAAGGGGAACATTATTATATAGTTTTTCCAGTTTCTTTTTTTAGAATGCTTAAACACGACACCAGTCATAGTTCTCTATATTTAATTATTATTGTTTATTATAATTATTGTTTAGCAAGTGAAATTTTAAAATTGAGACGACACTGTCTCTTTCCAACGTTTAAAGACGGTGTAAAAAAATAAAACAAGTTCTTTCCTTTGTTTGTGGTTCAGTAGTCAAAGTGCACAGTTTATGATCAGAGTGCAGTCATGTTTACTCCTTTCGATTCACATCTTGCTATATCTAGGCTCTTAATCACAAAATATTTATTGTCGACTCATGATAACTTTTCAAAGAAGTGAGAGCTTTGATTTTAAAACTCTCTCTCTCTCTCTCTCTCTCTCTCTCTCTCTCTCTCTCTCTCTCTCTCTCTCTCTCTCTCTCTCTCTCTCTCTATTTCTCTCCCTCCTCCATTCCCAAGTATTTACCCTACCCTTCTACACGCAGGACTTGTGTTTTCAAGAAGATTTATGCAAAAAAATATGAATGTAGTTGTATCGACCTATCTTTCTTGTTTGGTTTTTAAATCGAAACTAAGTCGAACACCTATGCAAAAGATAGACGAAAAGGTTAGTTCGTCGGTTACAATGGTTACACAGCCATATAGATATCGACGGTGACATCTGTTGATATAAATTACAGGTGTCCTAGCAGATTTAGAATCTAGACCTAGATCTAGGACCTATATCTAGATCTACATAAACATCTAAATGAACACGTGAGTTGTCTATCTGTGGGTTAGGTTAACATGTAGGGAGATTCATGATAACAAACATTGCTGGGTCCGGGGCGGGGGGAGTGTTAAAGTTATTAACCTTTCTAATATTTCCCATTTCAATCCCGCTTGGTTCATCTATCAGTAGCCTAGAGCAAACAGAGCAAAGAGAAATCCACGCCGAACATGGTTTTTGTCTGCACTAGATTTACAATTTTCATGAACTTATTTTTTTAATAGTTATAAAAACATTAATTTAAAACTATCACTATGCAACACATCACATATAAAGACATGTAAGTTTTCAACATATCATGAGCGGTCGAAAAGAAAGTCGTTTTTTTGGTTCACCTTCTACAAATGGTGGAAAAGAACGCCATTTTTTCCACTGTCGATAAACAGTGGAAAAGGACGCGGCCAGTTGAGACATACATGTTTAACCGCAAATAAGTTTCTCATTCAATAAAAAAAAATTATTTATGAAGTTAATGTAACTTTAACCAATTATAGGTCTGTTGTCGATTGAATTTAGGTCGCTGTCTATTATTATTTATCCCAACAGGGCTACCACTAACACGGGCAGTTTCACCGACTTGACCTAGATAATGATGTGGGCTGAAAATTCAGCATTCACTCGGCCAAGGCCACAGTGCAGTACTAAGCCTAAAGGGTGGAATAATAATATTCTCGTCGTTAACAATCGCGGATGTTATACGGTTATGATCAGAAGTTTTAGTCTAATGTCCTAACTCATATATATATATATATCTTTTGGTTCTAAAAATCATTCCCAATAATATTATATCCTTCCTACTTCCAATTATGAAAATTAAGCGAGGTAGCGAGAAAGTTAAAAGTAATGTTTACAACCAATAAGCCACTTCCTGGATTAAAAGACAAACAAACAAACAAACAAACAAAACTTTATGACCTTTTCGGCAAAGCTAATGACGTTTTCGGGTTGTTGACCTTCTAACACCCACCCCCTCTCTCTCTCTTTCTCTCTCTCTCTCTCTCTCTCTCTCTCTCTCTCTCTCTTTCTCTCCCTCCACTGCTTTCTCAGGCTAACCGCCACTTGAAACCAGGATTATAGGCATCTGATTACCAATGACGTCTTTAGTGACGTGTTCCAAGCTGTCACAGCCAATAACCCATTGCGATGGCAGATTTAAGAGATTGGATCAATCTCGATATCAAAGAGTTAAATTATAAAATAGCTTGTCGGCCTAAGTATGGTGAAGAATCTCATATAACGTTATAATACGGACCTCAGGAAATTTAGAACAAAATTATTTTTTTTTCTCATCAACATTTCATTACAAAACCAATTAAATTGACAGCGATTCTCTACTTAAAAATGATGCAAGATTTCCATTTAAAAAAACAACCAACAAGCTAAACAATATCAATGCATGCATTTTTAGCCCATTAATTTGCAGATCGTTTTGCATGGACAAGGAATATAATGAAAATGTTTTTTAAAGCTCCCTAGGCTATTCAATCTTTAGGTTTTGTTTTGTTTTGTTGATTTGTTGGTTCCTTGGCGTCCCATGTCGGAACTAGATTAGATCGTGGATGTGTCCCAAGATAATACTTTTAAATATTACCACAGTGAGAACTAGAAAGAATGATACAGAGAAAAAAGACTGAGAAGATGGGAAAGGGAAGAGAGAGATAAGGAGTGTAAGTGAAGGAGAAAGAGAAAAAGAAACAGAGAGAGAGAGAGAGATAGAGAAAAAAAGAGCGAGAGAGAAAGAAAGAAATAGATGGAGAAAGAGAGAGAGAGGGAGAGAGAGAGAGAGAGAGAGAGAGAGAGAGAGAGAGAGAGAGAAGAGAGAGAGAGAGAGAGAGAGAGAGAGAGAGAGAGAGAGAGAGAGAGAGAGAGAGAGAGAGAGAGAGAGAGAGAGGAGGGGGAGGAGAGAAAGTGAAAAAGACAGAAACAGAGACTAACATCAATCTAATTGAATGTTAGAAAGAAGCGAAAAAGGGAGACAGAAAGAGAGAATGACACCAAGTCGACCAGTATGGGCTAAGGTCGCCGGATCGAAGTAGGGACTTTTGTAATAAAACTCGTGAGCTGAACCAATCCCAAAGTTTCGCCTCAATATCTTAGCTTTATGTTTAAATTCTGTTTGAATTCTTTCTCATCACTCTATTCGTTCTTATTTCTGTGTTCAAAATTAATTATCCTAAAATGTCCCTTCTCTCTTCGCCTCTTCATCGCCATTTTCCTTGACTCGTAATGTCCTTGTCTATTGTTAATTTATTGTTTATCTTTCAGCTTCTCTCTAAATTTGTATCTTCGTTTCTTTTCTTAAGTTCTCCTTGCACGTCACTTCTCTTTCAATTGTCCTCTAATTCTCTTGGCTCATATACACATCATGAATTTCGTTTCATTCCCCCCTCTCTCTCTCTCTCTCTCTCTCTCTCTCTCTCTCTCTATCTTTCTCTCTGTCCCCAGATCCCTGGTCTTTCTTTTTTTACCAGCATATAATGTCTCTCACATGTAATATGGGGTGAACTTTTTTTCTTACCATCATTATCTCCTCTCACTCTTAAACTCTTATTTTGTATCTGACTCTCTGCGTCTCTTTCCCCTAGCTGTTTGTTGGTCAATTTGTCTATCGACCATTTTCTATCTCTCTTAACTCACACATTTTTACCAACTACTTTTTAAATTTGTTATACCCCTGTATGGGATTCTCTCTCGATCTTCTTACTTTTCCCTCTTACTCTTTCTATGTCCCAACTTCTCAGACCTTTTCTTTCTATCTCTTTCCATCCTCATCCGTTCAAATACCCACTTTCTCTTTTCTGTCTCTCTCTCTCTCTCTCTCTCTCTCTCTCTCTCTCTCTCTGTCTCTCTGTATCCCACTCTCTGTCTCTCTCTCTCTCTCTCTCTCTGTCTCTGTCTCTCTCTCTCTCTCTCTCTCTCTCTCTCTCTGTCTCTCCCACCCCCTTTCTCTTCCCATAGCGTTTGGCTAATATTTACTCCTGGGCCCTGACAAGGACAATATAAGGACCCCGGAAGGAACTGGACTTGAAAAGCCGTCGGCCAATGGAATTAGAGCGAGGAGGTCGAACCAGGGAGGAAAGCCCGGGCGCTCCCACCCTCATCGAACTCTACTTATCCCTTAAGTGGATTGTCCCCTCTATACAGCAACTTGAGACCATCTTGGCACCTTCTTCAAAGATCGTGGCAACGTTTATGTTATCCCCTTAGTTATTGCCGGTGCTGAAAAAAAAGTTATATATATATTACTGTAAAAAAGATTGCCCAAAAGAACAGCCAGAAAATCTTAATCTTAGTCAAATTATATCAGAAAAGTTATTTCTAGTTTTAAGTGCACTAGTGTCCCTTATGTAAAGAATTTTCGCTATAATGCGTGTTTGGTGATGCCTCCTCAAAAACAGGCTAAGTCACAGAAATGATCGCAGTGAACATATTTTAGACTAATAAGTGTAACATATTTAACAGTGATGTATCTCCCATAAATCATTTCGAGAGTTAGTTCACATTGGTACCAAGAGAGTAATGTTTGTTCAACATATTCAGCCTACACTGCAATAATGAGAAATGATCTAACCGTTGCTACTGTTTAATGGTATGATTTACTAGAACTCTAAATGCAAATGTTTGTCTGCTTTGGTGACTTTGCCTGCTATTTTTGAAAGTCTCGATGTTTAGTTTCCCGCATACTAGACAGAAGACAACACATTAATATATGAGTATTATTGTTTTTTTAGAGACAACAGGTGGCCCAATGAATAGAGCTCTGTGCCAATGAGCAAAATGTCCTATAAAAGAGGTTCGAGACTACACTAACACCTTGAGTAGGGAAGTGGAAAGGGGAGGAGATTCAGAGTATATTTTCGGTTATCAAAACTGATTTGAAAAAAATCAATCTCTAGGTTAAAAACTGCTTGGTCATTAAACATACATTTCTATTCCGCGATGATTCGCAAGACAAACTTCTGACAATTTTCCCATGTTACCACATCTAGATTAAAAAAGCGGTGATATCTTTAGGTATATTAGCCAATAACGTTATCGCGACACACATCATCCAGACAGTGGGCAGCTTGAACGATGTATCAAACACCGTACCTTCTGTTCTTCAATCCAGTTCTCTACCCATGGAACCATCTCGTGTTCAGATTGATAAAGAAAATTGACTGATATAAATTGTCTTGACAGAATTACCTTAAGTTGAGTGGTGAGTAACTCCAGCGAGAAATCTTTAAGTCCCAATCGCCTCAAGCAATCAAGGAATCGTCTAGACTGAAAGGAAAGTGCGTAAGTCCCTGATAAGAACCTTCCTTGAATAAATCTAAGTAAATGGAGAGTGCCTCTATCATTGGCTACGTCTCTGTTTTTCTGTCTCTCCCCCTCTTAGTTTGTTGTTGTTGTTGTTGTTGTTGTTGTTGTTGTTGTTGTTGTTGTTGTTGTTGTTGTTCTTCTTCTTCTTCTTCTTCTTCTTCTTCTTCTATACACTTCGCATAGATACATGTATATGAGTTCATTTACCTGTTTTTTTAAATATCACCAGGCCATAGAGACTCAGTTTTATATATGCAAGTACACATCTATTACCCCCCCCCCCCCCCCCCCCCCCCCCCCTCTCCCCCCTCCCCCATTTCACTATTATTACTTCCCCCCCCCCCCCCCT
>RQTK01000012.1:1253866-1288866 GCA_003991915.1 Elysia chlorotica
GATAGATAGATAGATAGATAGATAGATAGATAGATAGATAGATAGATAGATAGATAGATAGATAGATAGATAGATAGATAGATAGATAGATAGATAGATAGATAGATAGATAGATAGATAGATAGATAGATAGATAGATAGATAGATAGATAGATAGATAGATAGATAGATAGATAGATAGATAGATAGATAGATAGATAGATAGATAGATAGATAGATAGATAGATAGATGTAGAGAGAGAGAGAGAGAGAGAGAGAGAGAGAGAGAGAGAGAGAGAGAGAGAGAGAGAGGGAGAGAGAGAGAGATGGCGAGAGGTACAGAGAACAAGCCAACTGCCCCATAGATTATTGAACATACCGGGTGAGGCTCGTGTGTCCCAACTCACAAACGACCAGGTTAGATGCTCAGGAATTGTGCCGGACATGGCAATTCGTAAGCCGCGATTTCCTTACATTCACGGTGGCAATAAAAGGCTGAGTAGCTAGGGCTCTTGACTCACATTAACAGGATCGAAAGTTTGATTGTCAGCTGAAGTCCTATATATATCTGAGTATACGTAAAACTTGATTTTGTGTATGGCTGGGCTTAGAACTAACTTAAATCAATTGTTTTTTGTTTTCTTTTTATGTTTGGCCATCTAGGAGTAGTCTGACAAAGCGGGCTTTTAACTTCATTATTTACATAGCCCAAAATCATTGAGTATGACTTTTCGCTGCTACTTTGAATATTTTATTTTAGTGGAAAAAAGGATTTTATAAGCAACTTTCTCAATACTGGAACAGAACAATAATAAGCTATATATTATATAAGTGTCTTTGTCTCAAACTTAGACATGCGATCAAATCCAAACCGCTCCACCCTAAAATCCCAAATATCATAGTAACATTACAAATCGACCAGAGAATTTTAAAGTCTTAAAACTAATAACATCAAACGCCTAATCGATGTTTTAACGAAAATTATCGAATTAATAAAAAGTAAAATGTATTTAAAAAACAAACGAACAGACACAACAATTACTGCTTCCCCTTGCTTGAACAACAAACAAATTGAAACTGTTATAAATATTGATTCTTTTTATTTTCTAAATGCGTGCCCAAATTTTAATGCGCACAGTGCACCGTTTTCTTAGAACGCTTGGTTAATTATTAATTCTGATTATAAATTATTCAGCCTACTCTAATTTGGTGCAACTTCTTCAAGCAAACATATTAAGTTTCTAAAGTCATAGATCCTGAAGATATACAATTTTGAGTTCAGCACAGTTTAAATTTAGCTGTAATACTTTAGTTTTGTCCATTCTACAGTCCCCACGAATTTCGTGGGTTCCCAGCTAGTTATAAACAGAATGTGAACTATGAAGCTTTCAAAATATCTCATCTATAGTATCATTATTCTGTGGATTAAAAACAGCAGCTCAAAATTCGGACACACAGACTAATATGAAGAATTAGGACTCGTTTATAAACCCACAGACTTTGACTAGGCGCTTGAGGAAATCCAAACGTAGCGGTTTCAGAACATTAGGTTAGTTCCGCAAGACACGTAAAAATGTAAGAACAAAAAGAACAGTCATCTAAAAAGAAATCTTTAAACTGACTTGGTAAAATAATTACAGCATTTCAAAGATATCCCGTGCTGTGAAAAACGCTCTTAAGACTTTTAAGACATCATTGTAAACAATTGGATCGTTTTCTCGTTCTTGGTTTTTATTGATATTTCTAATCTTTTGTTTGCACATTTTTAGAAACCTACAGAAAATTTAGCCAAACGCTCTTAGCTGTACTTACAGATCGTTTAGATTCTTAAAGGAGGCCTAATTTTATTCTCTGAGTTTGGGGGTGACCTCTTTCTCTAAAAAAAAAAACAAAGTACACAAAATCACGTGATGGTTGTATGGTGACTTACAAGCATCAGGTGACTTTTGCGAGAAAGAGGTCAGTCCCAATAATGAAGCTTTCATACGAAACGGTGCAATTTGCGCGCTAAAAAGAAAAAAAAATTAGTTGTGGAGCGTACGTCAAATTGGTTTCTTGAAAAAAAATTCGCATTTTTATTGGATGGCTAAGAGCTTCCTTCACAATTCTCAGTTCAGAGTGCTCAAATCAGAAAAATGGAAAGTCTTTGTATTATGCCCACGTAAATCTATGACACTTAGTTAATGTAGCGCACATTTTATGGAATTTTCTACCCCCACACTAAAACGCCTTTATTATATCAATTTGGCCTTAGCTTCATTATAATAAGATTATCATTCTTAACAGTATTATATTTCTATATTCAATATCATCACCACAAGTACCGCATATGGCATATTTTTATGGAGCATTTTCATGAAACGAATCAAGATACAGTGTTTTAGATCGTATGCTGATCCTATATGATTTATTTAATTGAAAGTACATCTCCAAGCCATTACACAGCACCCAGCACACAGTGTCCAAGACGACTTGATTTGGCAAGATAGGAAGCCACATATCCATATATATCCCTGCTCTCGTATTTCTGAACAATGGTACAGGCACGGGATAGGAATCAATGGGCGCGATTTAAGAGCCAACCATATGGGGAAACATTCCTTATTTCCCGCAATTTCTGCCACCCTTATGCCAAAAGGTGTATCGCCAGCGTTATTTAGAACAGTTTTACTTCTATGTGTATATAATTGGGGGCGGGGGGGGGGGGGCGAATTGGCCAAAGTTCATGGATCTTAACCCGCTATTGGCCAAAAATGTATTTTTCTCATTTGGTCCCCTACAGTTTGGGTTGGTGTCAGTATATTGTGACCGGGTGAAACAGGATCCATGGTATTCCCGCACTTTCTCTGAGATGATTATTATAAAATTGTCAGACGTTAATGTTGGAGCCAATCCACAATAGAGCCTTTAGTGCTGACTTAAGAAGATAAACTAAGAAGAAATAAACAAACAAACGAAAAACTTCCCTTTATACCCTTTGGAGACTTTCAGGGTTGGCATGTTTCTTCCCTGCATACCTAAACAAGAGCCACACAGCTGCTAGAGGCTGGATAGGACAGTCTTCCTAACAAACTGGGGGAGGATTTTCCACGAATAATAAATAGACCGATAAGCAGTGGGCAGTCAGTCCGACGAGGGGAATATAATTAAGCAGAGAGGGGACCCCGGTAATTGGATAAGTCCGAAACGTGGTGACCTTGTAGGATACATACAGAAGATGGTGGCCAGTAGTCTAAAGGTCTAGTAGCAGTCCACTGAGAAAACAGTAGTTTTACTGAGATACAGTCTACGGTTGTGCAGTATAGAGTTGTCTAGTAGTCTAGTTGTAGTATACTGAGATACAGTCTACGGCTGTGCAGTATGGAGTTGTCTACTAGTAGTGGTCTACGGAGATACAGTCTACGGCTGTGCAGTATGGAGTTGTCTACTAGTAGTGGTCTACGGAGATACAGTCTACGAGTGGGCAGTATGAAGTAGTCATGCACTCTAGTAGTGATCTACTAAGATACAGTCTACGGCTGTGCAGTATGCAGTAGTCTAGTAGTAGTCTACTGATATAAAGTCTACGGCTGTGCAATATGAAGTAGTCATGGAGTTTAGTTGTAGTCTTCTGAGAAACAGTCTACGGCTGTGCAATATGGAGTAGTCTAGTAGTAGTCTACTGAGATAAAGTCTACGGCTGTGCAGTATGGAGTAGCCATGCACTCTAGTAGTTGTCTAGTAGTAGTCTACTGAGAACAGTCTACGGCTGTGCAATATGGAGTAGTCTAGTAGTAGTCTACTGAGATACAGTCTACGGCTGTGCAATATGGAGTAGTCTAGTAGTAGTCTAGTAGTAGTCTACTGAGATACAGTCTACGGCTGTGCAGTATGGAGTAGTCTAGTAGTAGTCTACTGAGATACAGTCTACGGCTGTGCAATATGGAGTAGTCTAGTAGTAGTCTACTGAGATAGAGCAGTATGTGATATTGTAGACATTACGATCCACACGACTATATCAGATGACATAATCAGGCCCCTTAGAGACAATCGCTAATTGGCGCCTTAAGTCTAGTCTTAAGTTTAGTTGTAGTCTACTGAAATACAGTCCCACTGATATGTAAATTGGAGTAGTCTAGTAGTAGTCTACTGAGATACAGTCTACGGCTGTGCAGTATGAAGTAGTCATGGAGTTTAGTTGTAGTCTACTGAGATACAGTCTACGGCTGTGCAGTATGAAGTAGTCATGCACTCTAGTAGTAGTCTACTGAGATACAGTGTACGGTTGTGCAGTATGGAGTAGTCGTGTCACACTAGTAGTAGTCTACTGAGATACAGTCTACGGCTGTGCAGTATGATGGAGTAGTCTAGTAGTAGTCTACTGAGAAACAGTCTACGGCTGTGCAGTATGAAGTAGTCTAGTAGTAGTCTACTGAGATACAGTCTACGGCTGTGCAATATGGAGTAGTCTAGTAGTCTAGTAGTAGTCTACTGAGATACAGTCTACGGCTGTGCAGTATGGAGTTGTCTAGTAGTCTAGTAGTAGTCTACTGAGATACAGTCAACGACTGCGCAATATAAAGTACTATGTGATATTAAAGACCTGACAATCCACACGACTATAACAGTAACATAATCAGGCCCTTTAGAGACAATCGCTAATTGGCGCCTTAAGTCTAAGCTAGTGCTGTGATTGGCCGCCGGTGCAGATTACGTTACCAATCGTATTCGTTTCTGCTAGGGGCTTTTTTATCGTAAGCCCTCTAATCTGAATAACAAAAAGCCCTTTGGGAGATATGCAAGACATAGCTATAGATTTATATGTAGTTTGCGGGTGGTGGACTTCGCCTTTTGGTAGTTATGGTACAAGACTGGGAGCTGAAAGTTTGTCTAAACAGTATAATTGTATGACTTCTTTGATTTTGGGTGTCTCGTTACGTTTTTAGCTGTAGGAAAGATGTTTCGGTTTTAGGAAATCTGTATTGCTACTGTCCCGCTCCGATATCGTTTCAGTCCTCTTCCTGATTATTATTGTTCCTTCCTGTATAATTGTTTCTGTATTGTTCTCATTTCTTGCTCCTTTCTTAGTCCTTTCTTGTTCCTGTTTTGTTTCCGTTTTGCTTCTGTTTTGTCCCTGTGATGTTCCTGTCTAGTTCATGTCTTGTTCCGTTCTTGTTCTTTTCTTGCTTTTGCTTTGTTCCTCTCTTGTTCTTGTCTTGCTTTTGCTTTGTTCCTATCTTGTTCTTGTCTTGCTTTTGCTTTGTTCCTCCCTTGTTCTTGTCTTGCTTTTGCTTTGTTCCTCTCTTGTTCTTGTCTTGCTTTTGCTTTGTTCCTATCTTGTTCTTGTCTTGCTTTTGCTTTGATCCTCTCTTGTTCTTGTCTTGCTTTTGCTTTGATCCTCTCTTGTTCTTGTCTTGCTTTTGCTTTGTTCATATCTTGTTCTTGTCTTGCTTTTGCTTTGTTCCTCTCTTGTTCTTGTCTTGCTTTTGCTTTGTTCCTCTCTTGTTCTTGTCTTGCTTTTGCTTTGTTCCTATCTTGTTTCTGTGTTGTTTATATCTTGGTGCTATTCTGTTACAATCTTATTCTTGTTCCTGTCTTGTTTCTGTCTTGTTCCTGTCTTGTTCCTGTCTTGTTCCTGTCTTGTTCATATAGTGATACTTTCTTGTTCCTATCATGTTCATACGTTTTTCCGGTTTTGTTTCTGTGTTGTTTCTATGTTGTTTCTGTCTTGTTCCCATCGTGTTTTTGTGTTGTTCCTGTCTTGTCTTTTACTTGCTCCTATTTTGTTTTTATCTTGTTTCTATTTTGTTTCTTTCTTTTTCCCATCCTGTTCCAATCCTTATTTCGCTCCTATCTTTTTTCTGTCTTGTTCCTGTTTTGCTCCTGTCTTGTTTCTATAATGTTCCTGTCTTGCTCCTATCTTCTTCCTTATTGTTCCTATTTTGTTCCCATCTTGTTTCTATTTTGTTTCTTTTTCGTTCCCATCTTGCTCCTGTCTTGTTCCTCTCTTGTTTCTATTTTGTCCCTCTCTTGTTTTTATCTTGCTCCTATCTTAGTCGGGATGAAAGTGATGAAAACGGTCGGTAGTTAATTTGGAAGGAATGTGTGTATTGGCAATTGGTTAGTTCTGTAAAAAAGATAGAAATAGAAAAAAAAGTCATAACTGTAAACTAATTATTGCCTAAGGTAGGGCTTACCCTATCGAAGCACACGGTAAAGAACAAAAAGGCCTGGGTGCTTGGGGTTTCAGAGAATAATGAGCAGTGCAAGAACAAGGGCTGCATTTTTAGAAGGTAAAAAAACAGTATCTTTAAAATTTGAAAAGTGAGCATTACAAATGGTGTTGATAAAACTGTAATTATATAGAACGGTTTGGTTGTTTCTATATTTTTGGTTAGAGAGTTGATATCATTGTCTTCCTTTCTCTTCATCTCTTCTCTTTATCGGTTTATGACATTGTGTTTCTCTTTATAATTGTTTGTCTGTATCTGTCTGTCTGCCCCTTTGTTTGTTCGTCTATCTGTCTGTTTCTCTCTGTAATTCTCTCTCTCTCTCTCTCTCTCTCTCTCTCTCTCTCTCTCTCTCTCTCTCTCTCTCTCTCTTCTCTCTCTCTCTCTCTCTCTCTCTCTCTCTCTCTCTCTCTCTCTCTCCCTCTCTCTCTCCATGTATTTGTCTATATACCTATCTATATATCTGTCGATATATCTTCACTAATTTCTCTGCGGAAAACCATCTTAATCGCTATGTTATCCTTCCTTTATTTATTACTCTCTCTCTTTCTCTCTCTCTCTTTCTCTCTCTCTCTCTCTCTCTCATAAATATGTTTTGACGTTATCTTTCAACTCTTTCATCATTTCTTACTCCTTTTATAGCCCTCACAAGTCCCTTAAAACACTTCTATAGCTCTCTCATCTTTTCTTCATCATTATTGATTTTTTTAAGTTCTTTTATCTGCTTGTTTTAGAAATCGGTTATGCCGTATTCGTCCCCATATCTTTTGATCCGCAAAGTCATAGCCTTTCTTTCTTCGTTCTATTATTCAAGGCACTTAATCGTTTTTCGCGTGATTTCCTCGTATCCGTTTCTTGTAAAGCGAGTTAGCGCTGTCAGCGTTATCAATTCAGGTTTGCGACACAGAGCCACACGAAAATAACAGACAATATCACAGGCACATTTCAACCAATATTATCTGCCAGTTGTACAGACTCAAGGCAAGCGAATTGGCGTAAAAATTAATGGTAGAGCGTTAATTTGTTAATTGGAAAGCCCCTGGTTCGAAGCACACGATCGATATGAAATAATTTTTTTCCAATTTTGTCCACTACAGGTTGGGTTGGTGTCAGTACAATGTGACCAGCTGAGACAGAAGTCATGGTATCCCCACACTGTCTCTGTTTGCAGCTTATTATAAAATTGTCAGAAGTTAGTTATGGTACCCGTTTAAAAAAGAGTCTATAGCTAATGCCTAACGCTTAGCAACAACTCAAAAAAAAAGGCCCACCACTTTTCTTGAGTATAACTCACATTGATAACTAATAAGTGTTTGTTGGATTTGCATCGTCCATATACAGCAAAATTAGGCTATTTCGTTGACGGGTACCAAGAACAACGTCTGACACTTTATTGTGCTTTCTCGCCGGTGAAAATGTTATGATGTCATGGTCTTTTGTATCAGCCAGACAAAAATTATTTCAATTTTTTTCTAAATTGTTTGAGAAACGATTTAATATCTATCTATGTAACTCTAGACTTTTTTAAAATAACTAACTTGGTAACGCTGTCACTTAAAAACAAGAATGTCAGAAAGGCAGATGATATTAAACGTATTACCCTGAATTGTTGTTCATGGTAAATGTTTATTTGAGCAGTGATTCATTGAAATTGATAAAAGTTCATAATGATTGCTTTTGCGATCAATAACTCAGCGTACCAGAATTATAGCCAATAATTATATTGCTGATATAGGACGCTATTCAACTGACTCAATTTAACTCAACCACCACTCGAAACTATAGCGTCTGGGTTAGTACTAAAAAATAATAAAAATTGTTATTGCAATAGCTACAGAACATAAATTATTTAATCGAGGCTTCCAAAAACAAGCAGAGTCAACTGAATAAACAAACATTTTAACTTATAACCAAAATGAGCTACAGTCACAGAGTTCTATTGCAGCACTTTATGGCTAAAAATTGTTTGCGCTACTTCATAAAATAACAGTTTACATTGCTTGACTAGTGGTGGGCATGTTAGGTCTGGGGTAGAACATCGGCTTCCGACGCAAGATGTCCGTGGTTCGAGCCCTGGCGATTTCGCCCCCTAGTGGTTGGGTCGGTTTCAGTTTAATGTGACTAATCTAGATAGGAATCATGATACCCCCGACCTGTTTCGTGTGTAACAGCACATAAAAATGTCAGACGTCAGTTTTGGGACCCGTCCACAGTATAGTCTATATAGTGCTGACGTTGGACATTAAACCAACGCAACTGCTCGGCTAGTAGACTTGTAGCCTGAACAAAATGTACTCTCTTTAGTATCATTCTTTCTTAATTATGACAACAAAAGTTTAAAAGAAATAGATCGCTTTTACCCTTGCAATGAAACAATAATGTGTTCACGTCAGTCAGTTTAGTGACTTTGTTTTTGTTGGGAAGCTTCGTAGTTAACATATCACGATCAATATTTAGGTTAAAAGTTCTTTATATACTGAGCCTACATTTATATTCTTGAAAAAACAATCACTTGACAAAATGAAGATATTATTTTATTTGCAAAATTTTGCACTTAATAATCACTCCCATAAGAATAAGATCATGAGTAGACTTTGCTATCAATTATGGATACTTTAAAAGTGTGGTTTTTCCTGAAAATATGACGAAGATCAACGTTAATAGTCCCTCTCGGAATACCTCAACACACCCACACACACACACACACACACATCAACATGTAGTGGTTTGCGCACTCGCGCATAGGGGTGCGTTGAGAATGTTAGTGGTTTGGAGATGGGTGATTTAGACGCAGTTGGAGAGAGAGCAGATAGGGAGAGGGAGACAGGGGGAGAGTGAGAGAGAGAGAGACAGACAGAGACTGGAAGATAGACAGATAGGGGGAGATACAGAGATAGAGTCTGTGTTTATGAGAGAGAGAGAGAGATATAGATTGAGAGAGAGAGAGTGAGTGAGAGAGAGTAAGTTTCCAAGTTCAGCATTAAGGCTATTATTATTATTGTGGAAGGGTCTAAAGATTAACATATGAGAATTTTACGTGCTGCCTAACAGAGACAATAAGAAGATAACAGGCAGAGGGCTGCTGTCTCCGCTGGTCACTTAAACCAGCACAAAGCTAACCAGGAGGGGATGAACAGCACAAATAAAGTTTGTCCGATCGTTGGATTCGATTTAAATCAAATGTTAAAACGGCCATCGATGTTTATAAAAGAGCACATAATATTGTTTTCAATATGCCAAGTTTTCCTGCAAATGATTTTCTCAGGACAGGTTTTATTCAACAAATACATTATAAGATATTTCATTTTTTCCATCATATTTCAAAGGCATGATTATAACATTATTTTTAATTACCTCTTTTACATTAAGTGTAGCATTCTTAAAAGATACATTAACTATTTGGGAAGCCGAAAGTCTTTATTCTGCCAATACAATTTTGTTATATTCTTCGAATATTGAAAATCTTATTTTCGTCAATTCTGATTATTACACAGAGAGAGAACTATTGTATGCGATACCGGACTTTTATATTCTGCCGAACACTTTATATGCACATTAGAATGAGTCAAAACGCTCTCTCAGATTGCTTCAAAGGCAAACACACGATGGGAGCAATAAAGCCAGTCTAGGGACTGACAAAATAAATTGATGTAACTGTCACAAGCAAAGTTTCCGAGTGAATGAGAGAGAGAGAAAGAGAGAGAGAGAGAGAGAGAGAGAGAGAGAGAGAGAAAGAGAGAGAGCTGAGGGGAACTGATAGGAAATTGGAATCGAGGTATAAATTCAAAATTATTCAGATAATGAAATCCTCAACAAACAAACAAAAACTAATGAATCCATCAAAACAAGATCATACTTAATATGTTTCCCAGATTTTCAACGATAACTTATGTACAGAGTCACCGAAAGTATGGAAATTGCTCGCGATATAATAGTTCACATACCTCAGACTCTCTCTCTCTCTCTCTCTCTCTCTCTCTCTCTCTCTCTCTCTCTCCCTCTTTTTCTCTCTGTGTCTATATTTCATTCTTCTTTCTCTCTGACTCGCCTATGGGACTAAAATGGCCCGTTAAAATAAAACGATTTGTTGAAATGAATTTTTGGGCGTGCCATTAGTCAACGCTTTTTAAATCACTTATTACCAAAACCTCTCTCTCTCTCTCTCTCTCTCTCTCTCTCTCTCTCTCTCTCTCTCTCTCTCTCTCTCTCTCTCTTTCTCTCTTTTTTCATCCTACCATGAATGCCTATTTATACAGACTCAAACATGACGTTGCTTCCGTCTTCTCGTGGAACACATAAAAGCAGCCAAATCAATCCTCTATCTAACTTTCCAGTTCTATATCCCGCACAGACACCCCCCTCCACTCCCCATATGCCCTAACTAACAAGAGTCAGATGAAGAATTAATTCCACCTCACAGAACGTGATCCGATTTCGCCTCCTACACAAACTTAGAACCAGTAATTTCGATACTTTTTGTAGATGCATATTCGGGCAATGCATTACATTGATTTTAACCTATCAATATCTCTCTCTGTTATTATTTCTCTCTCCCTCTCTCTCTCTCTCTCTCTCTCTCTCTCTCTTTCTCTCTCTCTCTTTTTCTCTCGCTCTCTCTTTATTCTTTTTTCTCGCCCTCCCTCTCTCTCTCTCTCTTTCTCTCTCTCTATCTCTTCGCCCCTCTCTCTCTCTTTCCTCCACTCTTTCTTACACAATGATCTAGTTTCACTTCTAGCCACAGTACTCCCCTTACGTCGATACATTTCCAACCCATGCATAATGTTATTGGAAGAGTGCAACGAAGCGACCAATGCTTAGAAGTCACACTTCCATAATTCTAAACGAACTGCTTCCTGGTTTTTCACCTCTGGAACTGCCGTGACGCCACCTTGTCACGGAATGGGACCGGGTCCACATAGAGAAGGATGTTTAAGGAGTTGCAGGGAGAATATTGGAGACTGTGCGATAACTTAACCCATAGCGAAAACGAGAACGATAGTTTAGGGAATATGTGCTGGCAACCAATCAAAGCTCAATTAAAATCTCAGTTGTAGAAGTTGAGTTGGTTTAACGGTCAACATCAGCACTATAAAGTCTATATTGTGGACGGACCCCAAGACTAATGTCTTGACAATTTTATGTGCTGCCACACACGAGACAGGGCGGAGATACCATAACTTCCATCTCAGCCGATCGCATTAAATTGACACCGACCCAATCAGTAAGGAGCAAATTGCCAGGGCTCGAACCATGGACCTTTTGCGTTGGAAGCCGATGTTCTGCCCCAGGTTCATTGCCCGCCCCCATCCCCTCCTTATCGATCTCAGACTTTGGAGCCTATGAGCGATCAGAAAACCTCAAGCGTGATTATTATGTCATTGATTATCGTGCTGAAGATCGCAAACTCTGTGATGTAATTATCTGAGAAAAAGTTCACAGGGTGCAGCACATAAATACAGAACACGTGACCATTGCAGATCTGATGTGAAATTACTGGTTGGGTCGGTGCCATTATAAAATGACCGTTTGAAATAGGAGTCATGGTATATGTGCACTCATGACTCATGTATGACTGCACGTAAATTGTCTCCACTTTGGGTCCTAAGTCTTGTAAGTAAGTCTTTGTATTCCCACAATCTCACAACGAGCTGTAAGCGACTGCGAGGTTGTTTTTACGGTCGTGTGGGTAGAGCCTTATGAGAAAATCTTACTTAACCTGTAACAGCACATAATAATAACAACAAACCCCACCATGTTTCTCTAGATGCCCAGTTAGACCTTAATTTATTTAATGTTCTTTCTGTTTGTGTGTGTGTGTGTGTGTGTGTGCGGGAGGGGTTGGGTGGGGGGGGGGGACATTTGACTTCCGACGCAGGATGTCGGTCGTTCTTGCCCTGGCGATTTCGCCCCCTGCTGGTTCGGTCTGTGTTAGGTTAATGTGGCCAGCTAAGTAGAATCATGGTATCCCCGCCCTGTCTCGTCTGTGGAGTGATCAGACGTCAGCCTTGGATCTCGCCCCACAATATATCCTTTGTAATGCTGACGTTTAGACATTAAATACCAACTGAACTCAACTTATATATTTTAAGAGACTATGATAAATTTAGAAAGAGTTATAGCGAGAGAGAGATAGAGAGAAAGAGAAAGAGAGAGAGAGAGAGAGAGAGAGAGAGAGAGAGAGAGGGGGGGAGAGACAAAGAGACATAGACACAGATACATAGACTTTTTAGTTTATCTAAGTTATTTTTTCTATTAAACGGTAATAAACCTCAAATGATCTTGCTAGTATACTTTTCGTAAGCCCTCTTATTCACATAATTATCACGACGAGGTGTAAGCTACCGCGGCATTGTACATACGGTTCATAGAATTGAAAACCACAAACTTCTAATTAGGTAATGGGTTCGCTGACGATTGGATATCGTGTACTCTATACATAAAGGAAAATATCAGGGGGCCTTTTAATGTATAGAGATGGTGAAACAACTCAAGCTTGTGTCCCTCTCTTAAGGTACGAGAATAGAACGCTTTCAGTCAATGTTTATGTTGTACTGTGTTTACGGAAAGACGAGTTAATTTAGGAGTGGGAATAGATGCCATATATTATTAATCTCCTGGGATAATGTTATTACAGGGTTACAGGGGGGGGGGGGGGGGGGGGGGGAGAGGTGTGGTAGTATTTGTTTTGGCGGGGGGGGGGGGGTGGATGGAGAGGACAAGTTTTTATTTTCAGTCATACAAAGACAGGACAAGGTTACCGATACTTCTGCATCAGCCCGTCACTTACATATTATTCTGATACGTCCCGACCAAGGACTTCTATAGTTTAGTAGTCCTTGGTACCGACAAAACCAGTTAACACCAAGGCGATCTCATTGTGGTTCGACCTTGGACCTTCTGATACGGCACTGCGCGCATTGCTTTTCCCCTAAACCACCCCACTAACTAGGCCCCAATGTCTCCTAAAGCACAGGGTAAGCAGTTGAAGTGTTCCATTAAAGGGTTAATACGGTCTAATTAAAGCACAGACTAAGCAGTGGAAGTGTTCCATTAAAGGGTTAATACGGTCTAATTAACAGAGGTGTTCAGATAGAATAAAGCTAAGAAAGAAATGGCTTTTATCACTCACTTATCAACTTTTGAATGTCTGAAACACACTCTCTCTCACTCAATCTCACTCTCTCTCTATCTCTGTCATTCTCTCTCTCCATCTTTCCATCTCTCTGCCTGTCTCTGTCTCCCCCCCTCCCTGTCTTTCTCTCCCTTTCTCCAACTCTCTGGGTTTAATGTCTTCTAACTTCCCATGGGGGATCTCTTTCGAAGAGATTAAATTCCAAACGCGACAAACAGTTCCATGTCCCTCATATGTTCTTTTAAAACTTGTGGTTGGTCAGTATATAACTACGCTAATTTTAGGTCTTAGTCTTTCAATTTTTAATATCGATTCAACATTTCGTTGATAGGCTATATAACTATGTAACAGTGCAATTATTATCATTTTAACAGTTCAGTGGTATTAGGAATCATTGTGTAAAAATGAAGGAAGCTGAGTTTCAATAAAGAGCATCAATCATAGTAGTGCTGAAGACTCTATCAAATAAGGGAAAGATAGATCTATAAGTTTTTGATTGCGTTGTGTGTTATCACTCTTAAAACTTCTCCACTATAAAACATTATTACCAAAGCAGCAATAGTAATTCGAAATACTGTTTCTACAACTCTAGTCTTCATATATCTTGAAATAAAACGTAACCAAATAAATTTAAAAAAAGAAGAAAAAAAGAAAACTAAAAAAATTATTTTGGCGCTTTCGGTTCTTTCGTACCTAAGTCAGTTAAGCCTATTTAGTGGGCAAATTTCAGCTCTGAACTCGTCTAAACATAATTAGCATAGTATCATCAGAGCCAAAAATCGGCCACAATGTGTATGAAAGGTAAACATAAAACGGATTTTCCCAAAGTCCCAGGGGTTTTGTACGAGTGCGAATGATGTCCTGGTATCTAATCACAGTAAGCGGATTCGTCAGATCAACGGCATTAATCTCCTCCCCGGAGACAAAGAGCAGATGTACATAATACAAGATTTAGATCGAAATCTCTGTCCTTAAGGGATGTGATTGGTTTGGCTCATCGATTTCTATAGCACCAGGTCTGAAAGCCCAACCCTGCTCATCCTTCTTTCAGGCCGTTTAGCAAAGACCGGTGGCTACACGAAATTAGTAAAAATGTGTAGGTTCTTTAGAATTCCGTCAAGTCCTTATTTCATAGAATTCTATGATTTGAGCCCATATCTAAGAGTACAAGACATGAAATACAAATGTTGTTGTTGTTGTTGTTGTTGTTGTTGTTGTTGTTGTTGTTGTTGAGTTGGTTTAACGTTCAACATCAGCAATATATAGGCTATATTGTGGACGGACCCCAAGACTGACGTCTGACAATTTCATGTGCTGCCACACACGAGACAGGGCGGGGATACCATGACTTCTGTCTCAGCCGGTTACATTAAACTGACACCGACCCAACCAGTAGGGATCGCAAATGTCAGGACTCGAATCCTGACCTTTTGCGTCGGAATCCGATGTTCTACCCCAGGGCCACCGCGCCCCCCTGGAATGCAAATGGGAAATAAGACTGTAGCAGAGTTGTCGTAGTAGAGAAGGCATACTTTATGGAAGATTTTAATATTTCTCTGTTATGGTTTTATGAAAGAAAAAAATGTGTGACAATATAGTTGATCTACATGCCTTCTAAAGGGTAAATGTCACTTATAAAATATTTTCATGGAAGACCAAAATGTATTTTTTTTAAAGATAACCATCAACAAAAGGGTTTCTAATAGACTGTATAAAATCATATCATAAAAATGAAGCACTTCTAAAAGTAAACTCGTTTTACGTTTATAGAAAAAGAGACATTTAGAAATAGAGGAGATACAAGAAGAAATAATAAAGAAGTAGCGAGAAAATGTGAGATGCGAAGAGAGAGAGAGAGAGAGAGAGAGAGAGAGAGAGAGAGAAATAAAGAGGCAGAGACAGAGAGAGACAGAGAGATAGAGTGAAAGAGAGAGAGAGGGAGAGAGAGAGAGAGAGAGAGAGAGAGAGAGAGAGAGAGAGAGAGAGAAATAACACGAACGTCACACAATCCAGACCTAGTTGCGTAATGTATCAATTACATTTGGGGCCGGGTTCAAATTATTTATGTAAGTAGGTCTATCCGATAGAGTCGTGATGGTAAGATTAAGGTGACGTCCATTCACCAATGTCTCTCATGTATAAATATAGACACGGTCTAAGTAAATATGAAATATTACTTTTGCGTAATAAGAGTAACAGTGATCTTTGCCTATTAAATCATAGCATAGATAAAACAACGTAAACTGACACAATTATGCCCACTGTGTCATGATAATAATGAGGATGCTTCGTCTCTCTGCCTCACTTTTCCTCTCTCTATGTCTTTTTCTCTGTCTCTCTATATCTCTATCTTTGCATATCTGTCCTTCTGTCTGTTTCTATTTGTCTCTCTTTTTTTACTCGCAATCTCTTACAATGTCTTTACTCTCCCTCACTCACTCCCTTTTTCTGACTCTCTCTCTCTCTCTACTCTCTCTCTCTCTCTCTCTTTGACTCTCTGTCTCTATCTCATAAGTCTCCTGGAGAGATACCTATTATGGAAAAAATAGGCTGTGATCTTGTTCTGATTGGCGAATCGATCTCCGCGGATTTTTAAAATTTTAAATGGTTATTTAGTTTACCCCTTCAAGGTTTTCCCAAAAAGTATTAAAAAGAGAAGGGAGCACACGCTGAAATTCGATCAGCAGACCTCTTGTTTGCCATCCCAAAGCTTTAGCAGCTAAGCATCCTGACACCCAATGCTTTCCTGGTTTTCTTAATGGACCCTTTTATACCTAAATTTCAAAGCGTCATAATTCAAATCCTTGTATGAACCCCAACGAGAATATCACTAAAGTAATAGCTTTGATCCTCTTACCAAAGGGGTGTAAAGTCTTTAATGAGCTCGTTATAGAATGATGATGATTGAAAGAAGGTGCTCTTGTGGCAATTGAGTATGGGACTCGGTCACAGTTGATCCGATTACTGCCGCTAATTAGATACTTCAACCATCTTCTTCCACGCCTGGGATGGTGGAATCGATACGAGTATAATTCTAAACGTGTCAACTTACAGTTTGTGATCTCAGATGGGTTTTAGACACACTATTTCTTTTTTTTTTTGCGATCAATCGTGACATTGAATGCAAAAGTGTTTAAATCTGTTAGATATGTGTGTGTGTGTGTGTGTGTGTGTTTTTAGGTTAATTGGCGGCCATTTGTTTACCTGTGCTAGAACCTTTGAGTCGTTAACTCGTACATTCATTGGGTGTTTGTGTCTGCTTTTCTGTCCGTATGCCTGCCTGTCCTTGAATCTCTCTCTTTTTCTCTCTCTCTCTCTTTTTCTTTCTCTGTCGGTTGAAGTTTTTATATATCAAGCATATATTTTAACAAAACGTCGATCTTTGATAGGTCAAAACAACACTCTTACTATATTAACGCCAGGGTCTTAAGAAAGAAGAAGGATGGTGCATTTTGACGAGACCCTGTAACGGAACTTGGTCAGTCAGTGTAAAATGACACCGGCTATTCTACTTCCAGTTGGAAAAACGCAAGATTTGAACCCACAACCTTCCCATTTGATGCCGCGCGCCTTTACCTTGCACCATCATAGCTTCCCGCTCGGTCTCATTCCACAACAAAATATACACTAATCATTTATTTTTTTTAATTTATTCTGAAAAACCATTAAGTACGTTGTGGAAATAATACCCTGTAATTTTGTCATTGTGTAGAGAAGTCATATAATTTTGCTCTTTTTTTCTTATTTTTTTTTCCTTTCCCTGCAGGCATCCTTCGACAAAATCTTCGACTTGGCATCCCCGAATAAAAATGGGTTCACGGGAGGAGGAAGGTAAGGATTCTCTACAGACATTACTTATTACAATGTTCTGTACTGTAAAGCATTGCGTCTCTATGTGATGAAGTCATACCCCTTTGTATTGCCAACTACATTTCTTTGATAAATGATTTATTCTGCTTAACATTGTCTATTGTGTGGTATATGGATGGCGTTGCTCTCTGTCACGACTACCTCTTTATTTCGAGTCGATCTTAATCTGTTACTCATCCTCTTTCTTCTTCACCCTACTTGAACCCTATCCTATTCCTATTATTCTTGTCTTAAATATTCGAGGCATGAATTTTACACTTTTCCCGTGTTGTTTTTCTTTTTTTTGTGTGTCCCTTTTTCTTTTTCTTTATCTCTCTGTCTGTCTCTCTCTGTTTGTCTGTCTCTCTCTCCTTCTCTTTCTCTCTTTCTCTCTCTCTCTCTCTCCCCCCCCCCCCCTCTCTCTCTCTCTCTCTCTCTCTCTCTCTCATGTCTCATAAGTTTAACCTCTCAGATTGAGTGTCTGAATACATGTAAAGGCTGCCAGCAAATATTTATTTAACTTAGTGTTACAAAATCTGCCAGATTATATATACATATATAAAACAGCGTCCATACGGACTCCATTTCCTCTAAAGATATTGTATAAGTTTCTGTATATAAAACATTAAATCATAGGTTTTGCAATTTCAGTTCCATTTGAAGAAGTATGCCGTATTAAGTAATTCACCTTCAATTAACTACATTTAATGAATCGACCATGTTATTGCATGTTGACTAAGCGAGTGCATGCTTTAGTTACAAAAAAGTACTGCTTTTATTCGATTTGTGAATTTTCTAAGTTTGGTGTACTGTTGCCTCCTGTGAATAATTATCCGGCATTTATACTTGCACATTGATTACTGTTATTTTCGAAAATTCTACCGATTTTATACATAGAATTTATGTTTGAGTCTCTTTAATGTCCAATAAATGAAAATGATATCTTGGTAATATACATCCTCGTCTTTATCGACTCTTATCCCAAATCTCTCACCTTTCTTCGATATGTATTCGTTAGAGCTGGGGTTAGGATAAAAAAACATCCCAATAACAAACAAACATAGCAGAGCCTTATGAGCACCAAGATCTTGGCTGACAGTTAGGGTGGTGTAAAAGTTAATGATAAAAACCTCTAAGCTTAGCGCAGAAAGATAATTTATAGTGAATTTTTATCTATACTTTCTGTTTGAGATAGAAGTGATCAACAAAAATAGTCCTTACCCGATAAGTTTAGCAATTCTATAATAAAAAAGGCAGTTTAGAATATTTCCACAACAGTCTCCTTAATTTGTCTTTCCACTTTTGGTTAGAAAGCATGATAAAGTCTATGTAGATAGTTTTTATACTTTCTGTTTTTAATGTGGAAAACAAAACAAATCACAAATCGCTTGTTTGTAATAAAAATACATCAATTTATCGTCTTTGGGATATTCGTCAAAACTGTATAAGAACAAACCTAAGTGAAGTTGTAACATTTTCACGTCACCTTTCTACATACAACACAAACAAATATATAATACATCCACTGGCAACCACGATTTGTTTCTATCAAAGGCCAAAAGGAAAAAATACCAGACAAATTCACAAGAATGAAAACGTTGCTTTTTTGGAATGAAAACAAAGTCACCGATATGACAGGAGTGAAAACGTGTTCGCGTAAAAATGATGTTATTTATCCCTTATTATTACCATAGTTACAGCAGAATGGTACCCAGATAGTATTTTTGTTCAGCTTACTCAGTGTACAAAATAATAATGAAAACAAACCCAACTGTGCCGTGTAGTTTAATGCTGTAAATCACCTTGAGTTTAAGTGGAAATCAGAGTTATGAGAGGCATATTATTGCAACTGTAAAGGTTTAATGAGTCTTCATAATAAATTTTGCCTCTAGACCCTCGAAACATTAGTTTGCTTCCGTGTTTGCTTCTGGTATTTTGGAACACCTCGAGATGGTACATCTATAGTCGGTTAATCTTAGCTAATTAATGATTTGGCTTTGTAAATGATGACAATAATTGTTGTAGGTGGTCTCCCCCAGATTTTTTTAAAAGAATTTGTATATACTCAACTAGTGCAATACAAGGACGTCGTTTCCTTATGAAAATGTACAATTTAAGATACTCTAACTTTTTACATTGTTTTGATATATTTACCAGTTGTAGTTGTGTTAATGTAACCAGTATTGATAGTAGGATTTTTGTCATTTTTTAAATTTTTTTACGCATGAATAAGTAATATGGACGATTATTGTTGTTGTTGTTGTTGTTGTTGTTGTTGTTGTTGTTGTTGTTGTTGTTGTTGTTGTTGTATTAGTAGTAGTAGTTGTTATTTTTGTTTTCATGGCACTTCCAGTAATAGTTCTGCTAAGATTGGCAAAATTAATTTGTTAAAGATATTCTTGTAACTGTTGTTGCTGTTGGTAGTGGTGGTGGTGGTAGTGGTGTTTTTGTGTATTTAATCTTACAATTGAACCAATATGATTGTCGATTTGTCCGTTTTCTATTCTCTCTGTATTCCTACCCTACCCCCACCTCAGTCTGTCTGACTGTCTACCTTCCTCTGTGTGTCTGTCTCTCTCTCCTCTCTCTCTCTCTCTATCTCTCTCTTTACCTCTGTCTGTCTGCCTGTATGTCTCCTCCCTCTCTTCTCTCTCTCCCTCTTTTTTTCTCTCCCCTTTCCAAAATCTTTGCCCTTTCTATCTCATGTAAAGGAACAATGATCAAGTGAGCCAGAGGAAAAGAGAGGTGAAAGAGAAAGAGAGAGAGTGAGAGAGAGAGAGAGAGAGAGAGAGAGAGAGCAAAAAAAAATACAGAAATATGAAAAAGTGAGAAACATTTAAAAAAAGACTCAGAAAAAGTATGTTTTATTTTATTTTTAGTTTGTGCCACTGCGCGCGAGTCGAGATAATGGGCCAGATTATGGCTGATCTCTTCCTCTAAAAAAACGTAAACAAAATCACGTGATAGTTGCAGTTTTTGTGCGTACACAATCTGCTAATTTGGCTAGTGCATGGACATATTACTTTTTGCACGATCTGGCATACAAGCATCACGTGACTTTGATGAGAGAGATGTCGGCATATAGAAATACAATATTGTTAACAATGTGTCGAGTTTGAAACGCTACTATTACAACAAAAAACAACAACAAAGAAAACACTAAAACAATAGAACCCCAAACAAAAAACAACATTAATTGTGGTTTCTAAATACGTTGATAAGACTGATAATACTCCGTATTGCTTCATAGTCAGATTTTCGTCTCAAGTCATACGCCCTACCCAAATTAAAGAAAGGTTGCTTAATTTCTGCATGTATTTAGAGTAGCATCTTCTTTTTTTGTACTACTACCATGCGAGCATCAATCGAAACGAGTGTTAGAGTGAACGTGACAGAGTGTCAATTCAAACGTGAGAAAAGCTCTATGGGTTCCTAACCTAGTTTCTCTAAAGAGGCACCAAACTCCTCCTGCACGAGAGGGGTTAAAAACTACTTAGCGAGAGAGAGAGAGAGAGAGAGAGAAATAATAACAACAAACCCCACCATGTTTCTCTAGATGCCCAGTTAGACCTTAATTTATTTAATGTTCTTTCTGTTTGTGTGTGTGTGTGTGTGTGTGTGTGCGGGAGAGAGAGAGAGAGAGAGAGAGAGAGAGAGAGAGAGAGAGAGAGGGACAGAGAGAGACAGAAAGAGAGATAACACACTCTAATTATATATAATTGGTAGAAATCTTTGTCGGCCTTACTTTTAAGGTTTCGGTAAAATGTCATCTATGGGGTTTCTCTTGCTTAGGTTAGTTTTTTCTATTTTCAAAACACCATCATTAGCAACTAGGTCATGTTACAGACGGGTCCCAAGACTAACGTCTGACAGTGCTGTCACACAGAGAAAGATGTGGGATACAAATGCCTATATCTTAGTATTTTTGTTGACGATGAATGTTTAGAATCCACCAAACCAAACCAATTAGTGCTTGGGTCATCTAATCGAAGTGCAAAATTGTCAGATAACGGTTTTGGGACTAGTGTACAAGACTCCACAGTCAATAACCGAAAACAAAATAAAAAAGATATAATCTTGGCCTTTTTCTCTATTTTTTTCTCATTAACGTAACTAAGTAACATTCAGTATATTTTACAAAACTTTCATTTCGGTCCGTGTAGGACATCATAATGAAAAAACCTATTCAATCTAGTATGGTGCCGTATAAAGAAGAGGCAAGTCAGAAATTAGGGGAAAAAAAGGTTTCTCCTCCCGAGGGAATTTTAATAACATGATTTTGTGAGTTGTTTTTTTTATCTACAAATTAAAAAAACAACTAATGTCGAAATATACAATTTATAGAATCCAAACTAGTTTTATAGGGTTTCTTTCCATCTAATTATATCAACCATTTTTTTCCTAAATAGCCCAAACCTTTTAAAATGTCATATAGTTGTTCCATGACAAGATTGCTCCTTAAATAAACGCAATACTGTGACTTTTAGGTAAAATATTGGGGAGTGAGGGTCATTAACTTTACTCCAAATTTTCTTTTTTTTTTTTTAATTAGGCAATTATTTCCGTTGCCATTAGTTTATTTTTTTTTCATATATTTCAAAATGTCGCTAAATTGAAATCCAGGCTTAGTAAGCACAAACACGACGTAAGTTCACGATGCGTCGTAAAAATATAAGAATAAAACGGCTACGTGCGGCTTGTGCTTACTTCCCTAGAACATTAAAATCCGTCTTGGCGAGCTTATAGTCATTTATGGTTATAAGTACAAAGTTTCTGTAAGCTTACTACTCGTCTCAAGATGGACGAAAAGAAAGACTTAAGATAAGTCGTAAGTTACGGTCAGGTTGAACTAGTGACTATAGGCCGTAAGATTTTCCAGCAAATTCATCCAGGGAAAAGCCCAATGTCTTAGTAATAATTACCCAATTATAATGCGTTTTATTGTTTGCAACGGAAATAACCGCATGCAGACCGAATATAATAATTGTCTCTGGTATTCGTTTTTGGCGTGTTGATCTCTAGCCGTACACGTTAAATCAGGTAATTCAGTTGTTAGAGCGCTGGCCTATAGCGCAGAAGGTCTGATGATCAGCAACCATCAGTCGTATATTTGTAAGAAAGAATACAGACATAGGAAACAAGCTCTTAACTTTTTTTTTCTTAATTTTTTATTAGCCGTTTTCCCGAAACGTCCGCGCGCCTTTTCCTTTCATCTCTTTCTGTCTCTCCGTCTCTCTCTCTCTCTGTCTGTATCTCTGTGTCTGTGTCTTTCTGTCTCGCTCTTTATCTCTCTCTCTCTCTCTCTCTCTCTCTCTCTCTCTCTCTCTTTTTTTCTCATTTCTGTATTTATCTCTCTCTTACTCTTTCACTGTGTCCTATTGGGTTTGTTCCCCTGTCTTTCTCCATCCTTTTTTCTTCCTGCCTCCCTTTCTTCCATTAAGTCCATATGTATCCCTCTCCACTTCTTGACTCTCTCTCTCTTCCTATTCTCTCATTCTGTATCAATCTCACAATCTCTTTTTATCTTTCTCACGCTCTCGTTCTCTCGCTCTCTTCGTTTTTTTTTCCTTCTCTTTATGTCTGAAATAATGCATAATTCAAATATCCACGTTTGAAGTGAGGCCTTCTGTTTTTATCGAATCTGTTTTGCATACTCAAACAGCTATTTCTTGACATATTCCCTAAAGAGCGGTTCTTGCCCAATGCACTTGTTTTTATCCATGATTATCTAAATCATGGTATGATGTATCATGAATTAAGTTATATAGCTATAACACGTAGTATACGAAGGAAAAAAAAATGTGAAGGTAATCTATGATTATCTCGACATCTCTGCATGTCTGTTGGTTATTCTATGTCACTGTTTTACCTTTAGATCCTTTCTTTTTTTCCACTTTCTCCATATCACATCTTTTATTTTCTCTCTTGTCTATATCCGCGTATTCTCCATCTCTCTCTCTCTGTGTTCCTCTCTCTTTTCAAGATCTCTCTTCCTCCAATTTAGCCTCTCTCTCTCCCTCGCTCTCTCTCTCTCTCTCTCTCTCTCTCTCTCTCTCTCTCTTTCTCTTATTTATATCCCTCTTTGCAATATCTCTTTTCCTTCACCTCTGCCTCTCTCTCTCTCTCTCTCTCTCTCTCTCTCTCTCTCTCTCTCTCTCTCTCTTTTCTTCTTTATAAATTATTAATAAATGCAGAATCCCACAAGTGATTGCTCTGTTGGATATTTATTTTTCTTCTCGCTCTTACAAGAGAAAGCAAAACAAAGCATTCCGTCATTGCGGAAGTTCATTATGCATTCTGGTTATTTTTATTATCCGCATTTTAGTGTGCATGATGTATGCATGTTCACTAATGCTTGGACAATGATGCTGCGCAAGTCATCTTCGTTTGTATCTTTTCATAAGAAGTTTTTTTCACTTATCTATGCAAAACATCGAGTCGTTGTTAATCTTTTGGAGAAAATTTTTTGTTGTTTTTCCCCCAAATATCTTCATTTTTTTAACATTTCTGGTTTTTGGCCATATAGCATTAAAGAATAAAATGCTACACGATACATTATTGTTTTCTAATTATGAATACATGTTATTCACATAATTATTTTGTCGTTTCGAAAGTATCTTAGTCTCAAACTTCTACCATTGAAAAAAAAAGAAATAAGTAAAATGATTGTTTTACATTATTTAAGTTTTCAAAGGTATTTATCATTAAACCGTGGAAAAAATGAGTTTAGAACTCCAAGCCGCATGCTAATCATTCCAGAAATCTACCAAAAATCTGTCCACAACACCACCTAACCCAATTTTTTTTTTCTATAAAGGATAATAGAAACACAGTGTTAGTATAAAACTGTATTGCATCTTCCATTTAATCACATTGCAGCCTTCTATTTCACATTCACTGTTCATTTGTGTATGTTTTATAACTTTTTTATAGCCTTGCATTTCCTGTGCTATCAAAATACACCAAAGGCCCCTCAATGTTTCACACATGCTACCTTTTGTCACTATTATAGGAAAATTGAAATTTCACAAGTCGTCCTAAATCCAATTAAATCAGCCTTTTCGTTCACTTTGTTTATTTCTCTCAATCTACCGCAATGCTATTTTTATTGAGATTTCGCAGACTTGCTTCTGTAATCTAACAAGGGAAACAAAGAAGTTAAATCAAACAATGAAATGTTAAATTTGGTTAAATTTGTCAGTTGTGTTTTAAAATCTTCTTGGACAACAATGCCTTCTCCCTTTTAAAGTACACTGATGATGACGATTAAGAGAAATATATTTTTTTATAAAGACTTTATTGATGATAATTCTTTAATCCTTGTGTGTTCTATCATTATAACAAATTTATTGTTTCCCATTTTTTTTATAATAATAATTTGAGATTAAACATAGTGTACTATACTGTATGTTTTAGTCGAATGGATACGGACTCAGGCATTTAAATCGAGTTATGAGGAACTCATTATAAATAACGCAAAACATGCCAGACTATATATATTATGACGTGCAAAAAGCAATTCTGTCATCTCAATAAAACTGTGGTTTATTCCTGATTCAGTAAGTAATGTTGTGCTTTAGACCATCCCTGATTCAGTAAGTAATGTTGTGCTTTAGATCATTCATGATTCAGTAAGTAATGTTGTGTTTTAGACAATTCTTGATTCAGTAAGTAATGTTGTGTTTTAGACCAGAGTGTGTTACTATGTCTATCCCATGATTCTCTGCCCTCCTGGATTCAGACAGAGGCTATTAAATCTGCCCGTGACAGTCGGAGCAGTCAACAAAAAGACCTACCAATACCGACACAGGTAGGAAGTGGCGCATTATCATTATCTAACCTAGCTAGCTTAGATCTAGTTTAGTGCAGCCCATTAATTTGCTTTTAGCCTTTTCAGGTAAGAATTGTAGATTTGTAGATTTAGCGCCCACATGCGGTGATTATCATTTTTCCTCGGCCATTTTATATGGACGCCATCGGCGGTATAGACCAAATACCAGCCTTAATTATTGTTATGTTTAGTGAAATTTATTGCGCTAATTATAGCATTTGATGGATTGCCAAAGGATATGATTACACAAAGTGTTTTGTAGATATAGATTTCATGTAGGGGTAGCTTTTGCAATACTGACAATAATTCATGTCGCTAGATGATTGTTTTGAAGGATAAACTAATATAATTTTAGAGCCCTTTCTACAAGATGAAAGCGATGTGAATTGGTGCATTAAAAATATCACTTATCCATCTTGTTGTAGGATAAAATGGTTTTGTGTAAACATGCCTTGCTTTTTAAAACATTTGGCTCCTCCCCTTCCTTGCTCAAAACCCTTTTCTTTGATGTTTCTGTTGTAGATCAAACCCTATATATTATATTTCCTTTTGTTTGTTGACATTTTTATTGTTTGACCCCTAGAACTCTATTTCCTTTTCATATTAATCGTGTTTTGCTCCTTTTGTTTCACTGGTTTTTACCATTATGTGCTTTGCTTTTTTAAACAAACACTCATGTTATAATCACATTCTATATGGAATAACTTCGATGAGTTTTGAATAGAAAATTTCACTACATAAAGTATAATTTGAGTTAGTAATGTCCCTTTTGAGAAAATGTTGAAGTCAGGACAACGGCAGTTGATAAACTTTAGTAGCTAGTTTTCTGTGCATTAACTCTAGTCTTCTACCAGCCTAATAAGCAATACTTAAATGGGTGAATTTGTAACCGCAGCACAAAACCTATTCATTGTCTAAATTTAAAAAAAAAATGAAGCTTTCCAACAAATCACTCTCACCAAAATCAGATTGAATGGATTTCATATAATTTCGGCAATGGAACATTACTTTTGCTTGTGTTAATTATATCTCGCTTGTAACTATTTTTGCCCTTGAGTACTTTTCAGGTTTCTATGATTTTTATGTCTTTTTTCCAATATACAGAAAGTTACTGTTATAAAAAAAAAAAATGTTTTGGTACCGTCAGTTACCAGCTTGATTTGGGCTTACAAAGTAACCGAACAGATTAGAACCTCACATGGTAATTACCAACCGCTTTGTCCAAATATTTCTGCATGATCATTAAACTGTCAAAGGAAAAAAATGACAAATCTTTATTATTAACAATAAACAAAATTATAAAATAAAATTATCAAATTTCTGTATACAATTGCAGAAATTCTCACGTCAATTGTACAGTGCTCTATTTTGTTTCTAAAATGCTTTCAATCTCTAACAATTTAAGGTAAGAAAGAGTGAAAGAGATGCAAACACACACACTCACATAATAGATACTAAAAAAAAACGGAGTTATAATAACCGACATGAGAAGATAGATGCTAAGAGGCTACAAATTAAAAGATAGATCAAAGTAGAATTACGAGCGTAATAATTATAGGGCTGTGTGGCTGGAGGTTTGGGAATTACAGATGGAACCAAATAAGTATACATGTTATCAGTGAAAGACTTTACTTTCAATCCTAAGCCATATTTCATTCCAACCTTTACGAATGTAATCATGAAAGCTGCTTTGCACCCTGGTGAGTGAAAAGTCCTTGACCCTTCCTCATGCGGGCTTAGCGGTTGCTTGGTGCCATAAGGTCACGTGTTGCGGAAGTCTTGGCCGCACACCGGAAATATGCCGGCTTGACCTCGTTACTTTCTCCAGATCAGTTCATCTCGATCTTTTTTTTCTGGGGGGACGGCCAAGTCCGGTCTTTGGCTTTGGTGAGCCATGGTTAATGTCCCCTCCAATCCGAACCCCCCCATCCCCGACCCCCGTCCCCACACACTAATTCGAACAGATGAAAGCAGGTTGGACTGTTTGTGACCGGTTTATACAGTTCTGGGCATAAGATTAAAAGGGCCGTTTTTGTCCCAATGGTATGAAAGCTTTGATTGGCATAAAATAACGAAATTTTAAAGCATGTTTTTTTTAAGGCAGATATTATACATTGCGTAGTTTATGAAAGTAATCGACACATTCGTTAGGTAAATGGGGATAAATATTTTTTATGGATAAATATACTTTTGAATAGTTATAAATAAAAGTGTTACAGCTATTATGTACTGGTGCATTTTTATATCTTTTACTTGGAATTTAAAAAAATACTTTCACTAAATATACAAAGACTATTTTTTTTCAATCCTAAGTATAATTTTAAGTTGTTATGTGTGCTGCTTTCACTTGTTATGGTGGGTCAATACTATCTAAACTTTATAAACAATGCAAATTTTTTAGTTGCAAGCATTGGCTTCTGTTTTAAAAAGAAAACAATAAGAGCATGAAACAGTATTACATTTCTTTTTCTTTTTGGCACATTCCATTTGAAGATGTGATATGACAGTAATGTAACATTTCAGGGAAATTTGAATTGAAAATCTGAATAATATGAAATTCTCTAGTTTCCCAGTACAATGACTTTACCTTTTAAAAGAAACCATGTACTTCGAGAGAGATTTGGTCCTCTGTTCTAAATTTTTTTTATTTTCAAATCTTCCACAATTATTTTTGTAAAAAATGTTGCTTCATGCGTCTCCTTCTTCAAAAAAACAAAAAAAACAAAACAAAACAAAAACAAAAAGAGGGGGAAAAAACACATAAAAAACACAACAACAAAAAACAGCCCAGACTTTTTAAATCACAGTCATGCACTTCAAGCACCCTCAGTGATGTCGAAAACTAAGACAGCGATAGTTACTCAAACCACGATCATAATAGTCTCAGAGATATAACAATGAGATGGTTTGTAGCAGGGAGCGGTAGCCCTGGGGGTAGAACATCGGCTTCCGATCCCTTGTGACTTCGCTCCCTACTGGTTGGGTCGGTGTCAGTTTAATGTGACGGGCTGAGACAGGAGTTATGGTATCCCCGCCCTGTCTCGTGGTTGGTAGCACATAAAATTGCCTGACGTAAGTTTTGGGGCTCCTCTACAATTGACTTGGGACGTTAAAACCAACTTACTACAACTACTACTACGGCGGGTTGTAAGTTACCGCGATGCTGTTTCAACGACCTTAAGCATCAATGAATGTGGTTAACAAGGTCCAAACGAAAATGCAGAGGTTGAGTGATTGAATTGACTAATTAACATCATACGTCAACACTAACGCTATATTTCTTTCTTGAAATTAAGACGGTTGAGTAATGTTCAGACTGAGGTTTACTAAGGTTTAAAAAAGAAATGATTCACCTGAGTTATCCAAACCGATATACGCAAGATTCTTCCCATGAGACCTCTCACTATTTCACCCTCTCTGGTTATATTGTGGACGGACCTCGAGACTAACGTCTAACAGTTTTACGTGCTGCCAGGGCGACGAGACTTGGACTCCTGTCTTAGCTGATCACAATATACTGTCAACGACTCAACAGGCAGGGGACGACATTGGACAAATGAATTTTTTTTAGCAAACATGGTGTTTCGAAACACAGACCTTCCAATCTAGACACCAACGCTCTAACACTTGATCCAGATCCCCCGGTTATCTAGGACGTGGAAGTTTTCTGTATCTTTGAAGAAGTTAAGTAACATGCACCAGCACATACTGGCTGTTTCTGGTTTAGCTTTAAAATAATTGTTCACACAATCTTATTGCACAGAATTTAATAGCATGATGGATTGACTTCAATAATCTTTAGAACTGCAGAAACTTAATCCCGTGTTAACACTTCACAGTATTGAATCATACATTCTAAAACAATACTCAACACTGCCTTGTTCTCGAGGAATTTCAATATTGTGGGCAAAAAAATTGTTCTAGCTAATGGTGTAATTAAAAAAAAAATTAAAACTCTACAACCGGCGTTCACAAATCATACATTAAAACTCACTCAGCGATCTAAAATAATCTAAACAAACATACTCTTTTAAACGGTTCTGTGCAAAATCAAATGATAGCCTTACAAAGCCGGAGCACAGGACGTCTGCGAAGCCCTTCAAGGGAAAACAGCATCATTTTTTATCCTATGTAAAGCAGAGAAATAATAATTGTAATGTTTATATCGCGTTTTTTTAATGTTAGCATCGGTTAGATAGCATAAGTTTTAATACTAAGTTATCCTCAGATTCAAGACATTTCCATGTTCTTTCAAGTATAATATCCTGACATCAATTTATTCCTTAAAACGAACTCACGTAAAAACGACTGGTTCATATTCGGACCGTTTTTCTGCAAATTTGTCTGAAGTTTTAAGGGGAGGTGAAATTTTTTTTTTAGAAATATTGAAGTGTATATTTTTTTTTCTTTTTTTGTCTTTAAATACAATTTTAAAATCATGAGGTCATTAAATTTCGCCTTAAAAACGTAAACAAATGAGTCGCACACGATTGATTTTCTAGAAACTTGAATTTCTTTTTTTTTCAGGAATTCTCAACAAACGCATTTTTAATACATACTACACTGCTCAATTAGCGCTGATAAATTGAACTTAGCGATCTAGAAAACACAGACTACTGTAATTTATTGTACAGTTCCGCTTGTTTAGTCTTGCGAGCAAAATCTGAATTAAGTCTTATAATTATGTCGCGAGCGATAGTCGATACCAAGTATGGTGCTCCGTACACACACTTTCGTGCAAAAATACCGTAACCAACAACATAAGAATAAAAAAAATAGAAAGTATTTTAATTTGTAGGTTAAACTCAATTTATCCTGGACTTTAATTGATTGGGGACATTGCTTGTAGAAAATCTAAACTGAAAGCCAATGCAAAAGTGAAAAATACCAATTTTATCTTAGAGAAAGCATTGATTTTAGCGTCGATCGCGCCTACGCTACTAAGTATCGTCAGTCCAATAAGCCAACAAGTTTAATTTTTTTGGACATTTTTGTAGGCTACATGACTATCGTTTATTCCAAAAACTATTTTGTGAATACTCAACTTCTATTTAACCTATTCCTGACCATGGATGATCATACTTGCCACTTGAGCATTTATTTTAAACAAACAATAACTCAATTCTAAGGATAATAACACAATATTAATCAAGTTAGGTTGCAGTTTATAGGCTTTAGTAAAATGCTTTCTTCAAAAGTTAGTGGTGACCCCGGTTCAAGAGAGTTGGAATAGATTGACAGGAGTGGTTTGGGGTGAAAATGGGAGTTGAGTTTAAGGAGTACAGTGGTTGAGGGAGAGGGTAGGGTCTTTAAAGAGATAAATCACGACATTAATTTCAAGAACATAACTTTAAGAATTAAAAAAAGCGCAAGACAAAAGAGCACAGCTACAAGACTATCATCAAATACGACACTAAGAAGCATATTAACATTAATACTAGTACTAGACCACCTTGACCCACGACTTTAAATAGCAACTAAGCAGCCAACCAATCACCTTCTCTGTTGCTCATCGCGCCTTTTGTCCTTTCAGCACCGAGAAAGACAGCGTTCTCAAGGTCACCAGCAAGATCGCCGAGCTGGTCTTGGTGTCAGGGGAGACAATCAACATCACAGACGCTTCCCAAGACCCCAGGGTGGGACAGGCCGTGAGTAACAGTACTTGGTTGTTTCCCCTTGTTTTTGTTTTTGTTTGTTTTTGTTTTTCTGACTCTCAAGTCTGGTGTATGGTTGACTTTAAAAAGCTCATCGCTACAATAGACGATATTTTGAAAGTTATTAAGTCTGGTGTATAGTTTATTGTAAAAAGCTCATCGATATAACAGACGATATTTTAAATGTTATCCTCCTAAAGTACTTTCATTAAGGACATTTCTTTCCAAGTTCAGTGTATCGCTAATACAATAATTATTATTTGCCTAGTACAACAGGCACACTAACTCTTGCTTCTCCGACGCTCTTTCAAGAGCATTGGACCAGCTTTAATTTGTTGTAACTCTACGACTTCAAGAATCTAGAGGTTTTTTTAGGTCCATCCAAAGTTTGAAGTTTAAATTCAGCTCAAATATCTCTACTTTAGAGTAGTCTAGATCTAGAATCTGCCTAGACTATGATACCCATAGATATTTTTGTTTCGTCCAAATCAACCTCTACAACTACAATCTAAACTGTCCAATTCTATCTAATAGTATTTTAAAGCCAACCAACTTGGGTGATTTAGAAACATACTTTGGCAAGTCCAGTTTTAACTTCATAGATCTGATCGGTTCTAGCAATGTATGTGTTTATATTAATGTGATATTATCTCTTTGTCTGATTTGCAGTCTGTGTTTGTCTCTCCATCTATTCATCTGTCTATATGTTTCTCTGTCTGTCTGTCTGTCTGTCTGTCTGTCGGTCTGTCTGACTCTCTCTCTCTCTCTCTCTCTCTCTCTCTCTCTCTCTCTCTCTCTCTCTCTCACTCTCTCTATGATTTTTCGATATTAATTTAAATTCCTATGACAATCAAATTTTAAAATAAAAATCATAATCCTATAAAACCGTTTTAGTTTTACGGTAGCTTGGGCCGGGAAATCGGCTTATACCACTAAATCAGTCGAAAACAATCCTTGTTACATTCTAATTCATCCGTGTCTGTTTCTCTATCGTCTCCATCACTCTCCCCACCTGCACACTGATCTTCTATGGGTCCCTCTGGCTGTTCCCCAGGACGAGACGGTGAAGGGGATCCGAACCAGGTCGGTCCTGTGCAAGCCAGTCCGGGACAGGCACTTCCAGATCATAGGTGAGTTGTCTGTTAGTGATGGGGAGAGAGAGAGAGAGAGACAGGCACTTCCAGATCATAGGTGAGTTGACCTGTGAGTGATGGGGAGAGAGAGAGAGGAGAGAGAGACAGGCACTTCCAGATCATAGGTGAGTTGTCTGTTAGTGATGGGGAGAAAGAGGGGCAGATGAGAAAACAGAGAGAGATAGAGAGAGAGGGAGAGAGAGAGAGACACTTCCAGATCATAGGTGAGTTGTCTGTTAGTGATGGGGAGAGAGAGAGAGAGAGAGGCACTTCCAGATCATAGGTGAGTTGACCTGTGAGTGATGGGGAGAGAGAGAGAGAGAGAGGCACTTCCAGATCATAGGTGAGTTGACCTGTGAGTGATGGGGAGAGAGAGGGGCAGATGAGAAAAAAGAGAGATAGAGAGAGAGGGGAGAGAGAGAGAGAGAGACAGAGAGAGAGAGAGAGAGAGAGAGAGAGAGAGAGAGAGAGATCGGGTGGGGTTAGTTGGAGATAAACGAAATTATGGTGAGGTTGAAAAAAAAAGGAAAAGACGGTGGGCGATAATATTAAAGATCTATAGATAAACAGAAAGAAGCTGCCCTAGAATCAAGAGTTTTGTGAAATAGGTTTTCCATGTGTGTGTGTGTGTGTGTGTGTGTGTGTATGTTGTAAATGTGCTGCCTATCTTTACCAACTGGTCCTTGTGGTTTTCTTTCTCAGAACGTGCACCTTTTTTTTAAAATCTTTTTCATCCCTGTCTGCGTCTTTTTAATTATTTATATGAATAATGATTCATACCTCTCGTTCTGAAGTGGGACGTTGGTATCCAGATAAGAAGCCCCGCGGTTTGAATCCCACAATTGCCCAAAAATGTGTTTGTTCGCTTTCGTCCCCTACTAGTTGTGTCGGTGTCAGTATAGAATAGGCGTCTTTGCCCTGTCGCGTGTATGGCAGCACATAAAACTCTCAGGCGTTAGTCATTCTCTTTTTTACGGGTCTTTCAATAGTTTATAGAATTGTCCAATTCCGTCATCTTTATCTCTTAACTGCCTGAGCCGCCTGTGAATGCAATGGTTGAACTCGATTTCAATTTGCAGATTGCTTCCAAAATTTGATTTTAGATGCAGGATTTGAAGGATCATACTATTGATAATCCGGTGGGGGTGGTTGGAGATAAAGGAGATTATGGTGAGGTTAAAGTACTTTGATAGCGAAAAAAAAAGAAAGAAAGAAAACGATGGTGGGCGTTTATATTAAAGATCTATAGATACACAGAAAGAAGCTACCCTAAAAAAAGTTTTCCATTTCTCTGTGTGCGTGTGTGTGTGTGTGTGTTGTAAATGTCTCGATTATCGTATTTACTAACCATCTCTTCTTTGTGGTTTTCCATCTCAGGACGTGTACTTTTCTTCTACCTTTTTCATTTCTGTCTGCGTCCTTATAATTATTTATATAAATAATGATTTATACATCTCGTTCTGTCCGTATGGTGCGAACTGACTGAAGTGGTAGATGTTGGTCTCTAGATGAGGAGGTCCGCGGTTTGAATCCCACAATTGGTCAAAATATCTTTTTTTCCGATTTCGTTCCCTACTAGTTGTGTCGGTTTCAGTATAGGTATTTCAATAGTTTTTTTTAAATTATCCCATGCCGTCATCTTTCTCCCTTAACTCTCCCAGCCCTCTCCGAATGCAATGCTTGAACTCATTTTCCACTTGCAGATTGCATCCCAAAATTCGCCAATAACTTTTTAGACAAGCAAGCATTCCTTATGTTTTAACTACCCATCTTATTTGTAACACTTTCGGTTTTTTACATTATATTTCCCCTTTGAAGAATTGAAGAAAAGCGATGAGAAGGAAATGAAAGTTCCAATTACACAAATTAATTTGAGAATTTTAGATGCAGGATTTGAAGGATCATACTATCGATATTTTCCTTTGTTTGTGGTTCCGTAACGAAACAAATTACTTCTTTGGTTCCGTAACGAAACAAATTACTTGTTTAATGAGCTCAGAGTTGGATTTCTGTTTAAAGCCTTTGCCACGCGACTAGCTGCAGATTATGGGAAAATACCAGAGACGAAATTCAGTAACAAGAAAATACTTTGAAATTTCGGAGATTGCAGGTGGTTGAATAAATTCTTATATATTTAAATAGCCTAAACTTCCTGTGCATTAGATTTGGCATATGCATCTAAAAAGGAGTAATACGCGAAATTTTTAATAATGGTTTTAGCACTGATAAAAAGTAATAGCAATAAAATGGTTGATAAAATTAATTGACTGTTTTTACCATAGATGGTGCATAATGAAATCTCAATCAATTATCGATAAAAATTTTATTATGTGAAGAAGACGAAACAATGGATGTCTGATATTCAGAAAAGAATTCATAAAATTGTTCAGGACACCGCTTTTTTTCCATCTAGTGTGTAAATTATTTTAAATTGCCTGATCAATAAAAAGTACAACACGAACATTTTTTTGTTGTTGTAATTTTTAATTCAGGTGAAATGAAGACGTAGTACCAGATAGTTCAGTCTCAATAGCACTTAGCTGACACGCAGGAGATTCGTTGTTCGATACTTAACGTATTCTTGTTGCCAACGAGTATACTATATAGTCCGTGACTTGAGATTCGACCCTAAGCTTGCACGCTATTGTTTAATAGAAAGCCGCCATTTTGTGTGGGGTTCTCAAGAAAACCACAGGTCCGTGAAATTTAATAATTATAGTTTTCTATTTTCCATAATGATAATTCTTAATCAATATTAATTTTAAAAAGTAAGTGAATTGACCCACAAACTGTTAGTTGTATTGACGGGCCATTGAATTTGTTTTAGTAGGCGTAATTTTATCTTTTTAGACCAAGGATTCTGTTTCCAGCGACACGGTGCTTAGCTCCGTCATAATAAGTAGCGAAGCTACCGACATTTTTCTTTGTAGATCATTTCATTTTAACACTGGTGTCTAAGCCTCTTTTCAAGATTGTTATTACTCAATATCACTGTGTTCGTTTTAAAAGTCTGGGATCTGGTATTGTTTTCTCAAGATGATTATTTTTCCAACAAAGAAATCATAAATTGTAAGACTTCAATTTTTCATAATGTACGTATAATACTAACAAATATCTACTAAGTTTATCGATCAAAAAATTGCTAAATTCTCTGTCGGAAATAGCATCGGAAACATGTAACGATATTTTAGGAAGTGCCAAATGTTTAGTTTC
>RQTK01000012.1:1293866-1295381 GCA_003991915.1 Elysia chlorotica
ATGTCAATGAAATAAAATATGGGACCACGCGTAACAATAGCACTGTTGGGTGTTTTTGTGAAACGTCTCACCGAATCTATAGTCTCTGGTAATACTCAATTGCGTAACCCACCACAACCAAACAGCTCGTAGTGGCTATTTCTGTCCCCTCAGCGTTTGGCATTACTTCCCGATTGTATCGAGTCTAATCAATTTCTACAGATAATCGAATTTCATGATTGATGCCTTATTTCGGTTAAGTGACTTTCGGCTTCCTTTTCGTATTAGCAATGGAAATCGAACGAAACCCACGATATTGGGTGGGGTTTTTTTTTGTTTTTTTTGTTTTTGTTGTTATTTTTTTTTTTGCTCATGTTAATTGCGTTGTATTTGTTACTGTTTTTTTGTTTTTGCGGAAGGATTTTTTTTTTTTTTGGGGGGGGGGGGGTATTCTTTATTTTGTAAATTGTAAATTTTTGTTGTGTTGTCAAAACCGTACAGAAAAAACAACGAAGAAATAAATTATATATATTTGTTATAACTATGGTATTGGTCATACGTTTTGTTGTTGTTGTTTTTTGTTTTTTTTTTTTGGGGGGGGGGGTGAGTAATGAAAAAGTTTGCAAATAGCGAAAAGTAGGGAGAGGAGAAAATGCTTTGGAGATATAAAGAGAGGCAGTCAGAGCGAAACAGAGAGAGAGAAAGAGAGAGAGAGAGAGAGAGAGAGAGAGAGAGAGAGAGAGAGAGTTAGTTCAATTGCTGATAGAGTGAGCTTCTAATGAGAGATCGCAGCTTCCGATCACTTGACTAAGCCAACATCTTTTCTGCTGGTTGGGTCTATATCAGTGATATGATGTAACCTGTAAAGTTCTGAACATTTCGCTCTAGGTCCCATCTCCGGACAGGGTTCTCATTGGAAAACTAAGAGCCTTTGAGCGAGGAGTGACCTTCGATTCCTTGACCAGCGATTATATAAATAAATAATAATCAAAACAAAGAATAATAAATTAAAATAAACCAATGGCCAAGCTATCCAAAATCACATAAATACAAAGAACAAAGAAAATCCCACAGACTAGATGTATGCCAAGGAAAGACTGCGATGATCCCCACATTTAAATAAAGACATCAGAAAGTCAGCACTAAGCTTTCTCTGCTAATCGAGCAGGACCTGGTAGTGTTGAACGTTCAACCCCTGTGACAGATCTATAACAGATAATATATGTCTCGAGCACACGACATTAGACTTTTTTTCTTCTTGTAACTGGTTAAGTTTTCATTCCATAGCCCGAACAGTGGGTCAAATCAGTTACATAATGTGCCATCTGATTTCCAATAATCGCTATGCATTACGGGATATTTAGAAATGAAAAAGAACATTTTTACAACTACGGCAAGGAGTGACAGGTCGCAGGAATTTAAAAAAATACATATCTATATATATATATATATCTATAAATAAATATCTTTTGGGGATTCTTCCTTCCTCTCTCTCTCTCTCTCTCTCTCTCTCTTTCTCTCTTTCTCTCTCTCTCT
>RQTK01000013.1:0-22500 GCA_003991915.1 Elysia chlorotica
TCTTCTGCCCCATGGGCGAAGAATGCGAGCCTTTAAGGGGTGTGGCCGCTTCGTCAAGAGCGTTTACCCACAAGCAGTCAAACATTTTAATGGCTCAAGAGAACTTAAAAATTTATAATGTTACTAGGTGTACATTTACATTCTATGCCTTTGTTAATAATTTAGAGTAATTTAAAAGCGAACTTAATTAATACATTTATAGTGCATTTTACCATCATTATTACATGTGCTTTACTTAATCACATTATTGAAACTTTTTATGCAATGCGCAATCAGTTGTCCATATTGATAAGGAATGTATGCTAAGTTCTTAAATTTAAATTTTTTTTTTTAATTTATTTATTTAATTTTCTCCCCTTTAATTAATGTGTAATACTTAGATACAACTATGTTTAAGTAAAACTTTTTGCTAATTGTGTTGCTGCATGTATATTTGTATAACTGTTTATATGTATTCATCTTGCAAAGCCTGTGCTTCACAAAATAATTTTCGATATGTATGTTCTTAATATATATTGACTGAATAAACATTGAATTGCATATGGAATGCAGATCTGCCAACCACAAAGAGGGCAGACGTTCCTCCTATTAATTCCAAGTAACTACAGTGTGATCACACAAATTGCAAATTATGAAAAGTGGCTACAGTTCATCAAATTTGACATTGTGCCCTGGCCCTGATATTTATATGCATTTGAAATTCTCAAGATTTACAATAGTTTGGTATGGACTTCACCTTTACCAATACCCATTGGCTTTCGGGTGAGATATAGACAGCAGACTGCAGACTAGATACCATCTAGATTCCGATGCGGGGTCTAGGTTGCATGGGAACAAGAAATTAGGCACTCCTTGAGTTTTGTGGTCCCTTGCCTGTGGGCGATCAATTCGATGGGTGGGTGGAATTTGAATGGCGAGGGGGTGAGATTCGATTCCATCAGAGTAATCAAACCCAGGGAGGTAGAGAGAGAGAGAGAGAGAGAGAGAGAGAGAGAGAGAGAGAGAGAGAGAGAGAGAGAGAGACAGAGAGAGACAGACAGACAGACAGAGAGGTAGAGACAGATATTCGATTCCATCAGAGTAATCAAACCCTGGGAGGTAGAGAGAGAGAGAGAGAGAGAGAGAGAGAGAGAGAGAGAGAGACAGGAGACAGACAGACAGAGCAAGTGAGTGTGTGAGAGACAGAGAGAGAGAGAGAGTTGAGTTGGTTGCTTAACATTATATTATATAACAGTGCTATGTGGGATATATTGTGGACGGACCCCAAGAGTGTCATCTGACAATTTTATGTACTTGTATATGTTCGTCCCCATCCCCTTCCCCGTCCTCATTGTACCCGTGTTCGAATTAACAGTTGAATACTTGTAATCAAATCACTCCCTGTCTTTTTGAGGTAACTTTCATTTATGTTTATTTGAACGTGTGATATGTAAAGTGTCAAATATTGATTACCAGCAGTATGTATAATACCTGTAATAATTGTACTTGCCTAAACAGGATACCATTGGGATAAATGTTGCATAATATTTGTCAAGGCCTCTTTGTGTGTATTGACATAACATTAATAATCGAATTCCGCCCACCCACCGAATTGATTGCCCACAGGCTAGGGACCACAAAACTCAAGGAGTGCCAGAAATTAAAGTCCCAATGTACCTTCACATCACCAAATAAGTCTCTGAGCTATGAATACATAATTGTTAAATCGAGAGAGAAAGTATCAAGACTTTAAAATAGAATAGATCTAAAACCTAGACTAAGAATTTACCAAATGGATCATGTTCACTTTAAAAGTAGGCTATATGAAAGTATACAACTCTAGCCTTGGTGGATTTCTATATATCGTACAAGTCTTTAAATTCATACATTTTAAAGAACAATGAAATAAAAACACAAATCAACAGTCGAGTAATTTCAATTACACACACTAAAATAAGGCTTCAAGAATATTATTGTGGATCCACGACTTTACCTAAGCTTAACCAGAAAAAAGAATTTGGTCGGCCATGTTTGTTTGGTCACGTGACGGTCGAATGCTTAACAACAAGGGGCTGTGACTCCTTCGAAATATAAATTTAAATCAATTAGCTCCCTGTTAAACTAGTCATAAACATTATGCATATGTAGTGTAAAGCGGGCCAAACATGGTGAATTATGCTGCGCGATTTTAATTGTCAATAGTCGTAATTGACAATTAAATTGGTCGCATATGGGTGATATTGAAGAATTGCGCAATTGTATTAAGTCAATCAAAATGATATTAATATGTTTTTTTTACATTGAGCAAGTCTACTAAATTCGATGCTAACATTGACACATGATCAGTCGCATAGGCTATCAAGATTGTTTACAGTTGTAACAGAAAAAAATCGCCTCACTTAGAAAAGATTTCATAAAATAAAATTAAAAGAGATAATTCCATTGAATTTGACAGAAACATATTGGGCAGACTTGTCGACCAACAATCAAACTGTGCGATAATCATTTTTCTTCTTGATTTCGTACCGTCAATAGGTCTGTTAAAGATGACAGGGACCTTCGGTTGGCGTGTATTCACGTTTATACATTTTTACCAGTCACACCGAACGTAAAAATAATGTTGCGAATATAGCAATTGAACATAGAAAGATGCAGCTTATGGTAGGCCTACATGGATTTTTTTGTTTTAATTCCTGGAAAAGTACACCACCTATACAAGAGCAGAATGGTGCTTTCCGATCAGAGACTGAACCATTTGCAAAAGCTCATTGTATGATCCGACATCCATGCGCAGAAAGTTTTTTAAATCCTGTGGCTTATTTTGTCTCAGTTCACTAGGTAATTTATTTTGTGTGTAAACTTTGAAAGTTGAAGAAATCGTTCTTTTGATCATTTCTCCCATTTCCTTCTTGTTCATCTGTAGCAAGAGCAAGATTTGCTGGGTCAAAATCACACATCCTGTCTCGGTGGGCTCCAATGACAAAATGAGCGTGGTTTGCGCAATAAAATTGCCAATGATATTGAAACATGTGTGGTCGATATAAAAATTGTCAATTATCATAATGTGCAATCAGGATGGCACAATATAATTGATCGTGTAGCCTATGTGATCGGATCAAAACCTCTTCTTTCCAGACTGCTGTGTTGTCGAAGAAATCCTGGGACAGCCGCACCATGTTTCAAACAGCTGATGCTCAGACGTTGACAAAGAAAGATGCAGGCTGCAACTCACAGCAGTGGCCTACAGGGTCGTCTACGTTGTTCTTGAATTTAGTCAGATCCACTGGGATAATCCGGAAAGTACAAAAATTATGATGTCAGTTCCCTGGGGATGAAAACTTTATTACCACTCAGAAGAAATAGCACTTACATTAGCGTGGGCATGAAAACAATAAAATTTGAAGAGTGTTTTTCCAAAACTAAGTAACTCAATTTCACATTTCCTGCAAACTGGCAAAACTCTTTATATGGATAGGAACCACATTACTATACGAGGAGAAATTATCATGGCACAAGGTCTCATTTATAACAAGAGATTACACAGGAGATTAAACAAGGCGACTTAAGTTCACTGAATAAAAATGAAGAATCTGTGTAAAAATTTAATAGCCTAGCGAAGAAAGAACGAAATGCACACATGAGCCAGCATTGGATCACGCCACTATGTTTTAAGATAACCAGAACATATACTTGCAGCAACAAAAAAAGAACAAAAAAAAAAAAAACGAAAAGAAAATAACAACACGTAGGCCTACAACACACACAAACACAAATAAACAAAAAAGAAAAAAAACATAAAAAACAACAACAACAACAGCAACAACAACAACAACAACAACAACAACAACAACAACAACAACAACAACAACAACAACAACAACAACAACAACAACAACAACAACAACAGCAACAACAACAAAAACAACACCCAAAAAATCGTTAGCAAATAATTTCTCAGTGGAGAAACAAAACAAGATGCAATTCTTTCGGAACAAAAGACTTCAAATCAGTACAACCCCCTTTCTAAACTAAAACGTTAAAATGCAGGCGAAAAAAACAACACTTAATTGATAGAGGACAGTGTTTCGCCTTGCACATATCGAAGTTTAAGAGAATGGACGAATGCAAGATGGTCCCATAATGTCCATCAGAGGTGCCTACCTCCAGAGGCAACTTAAAAAGATCTCTCTCTCTCTCTCTCTCTCTCTCTCTCTCTCTCTCTCTCTCTCTCTCTCTCTCTCTCTCTCTCTCTCTCTCTATCTCTCTCTCTCCTCTCTCTCTCTCTACTTTTTTTCTCTTCCTCTGCTACCTCTCTCTTTAATCCCCATGATGTTATAACACCAACAGAACCCCCACCCACACACACACACACGCACAAAAAACAACAACGCGTTAGCAAAAAAAAGAAACAACAGGAAAAAAAAACAAAAAATAATAATAAAAATAATAACAATAAAAATAATACTAACGTATGGTGATGGAAATAATAATGGTAACAACCACAAATAATTAAAATATGAATAATGATAGCAATATAATAATAGTACTGTATTTTTATCTATATATGGTAGTTTATTTTAACTGTGTATATACAAATATTTAGTGTGAGTTACTATATATTTATATCCACAAGCATGAAGACAGACGACGACATATATCTAGTAACTATATTAACTTTATAGACAGTGGGTTAAAGCTCAGAACTGTTGTGCGGTTGTGCAGTAAATGACATTGACGTTAAGACAATTTTTCTCACCATCAAGACAAGTTTCTGGCAGTTGGACTTCATCGTCTGCAGCCTCTCCAGGCGGTCGAGTGGTCAATCTCCGAGCGCGTTTACAGTTTCTGCTTCACTGTCGATTGTACAAACCTGGAGTGAGGGAGACACGACAGAGAGGGCTTAGCTACGAATTATTTTGATCTGAACGAGTTGCGTAAGCATCTTCCTTGGCTAAAGGCGACTCAGTTCACACTTCCTATACATGTGAAAAATCATACCTCCCTATGTAATCAGGTACACTAAATGTAGAATCGCGATCTACCTCCCCTCTGTCGCCGTGTTGAAGGTTTCATCTTTATGAATGGTCAGATATATATTACAAAGATTTTATATGCCAGCCGTGCAAAGAACACCTACATGCAAGTCACTAGGATTGAAAATTTTTCGAGGTGATAATTCTATATCATATAATCACGATATAAATAAGATTGTATATTTCTTTGCTTTAAACGACTACTACTATTACAATATCTGCTGCAGGTTTTGCAGGGCGGCGGTGCAGTGGCCCTGGGGTAGAACTTCGGCTTATGTTCGTGGTTCGAGTCCTGGCACATGGGGTAGAACATCGGCTTCCGACGCAAAAGGTCAGGGTTCGAGTCCTGGCGATTTCGCTCCCTACTGGTTTGGAAGGTGTCAAATTAATGTCACCGGTTGAAACATGAGTCATGGTATCCCCGCCCTGTCTCATGTGTGGCAGCACATACAATTGTCATACGTTAGTCTTTGGACCCGTCCTCAATATAACCTATATAGTGCTGATGCTGAACGTTTAACCAACTCAACAACAACAACAAAACACCCCCCCCCCCCTTTTTTTTCTCTATCTCTCTCACTCTCTCCTTTACATTAGCAATTTTTCTCTCTCCCTTATTTTAACAATGTTTCTCTCTTTTGGGAATTAATCGCAAACCGTTTTTCAGTCCCACACTGATGAGTGTCACTACGATCTTCGGCCTTGGCTCACAGCAAAACTCTTGGTATGGCGTGTTCTAAAATAATCGATAGGCATTTATCCAGACGATTTAGGTGGGCGATATACATTTTTATTAACTTTCAAGAATAAAAGTTGGACCTTTTCACTAAATCTTGTTTTGGAAATCCTGGAGATAAAAACCAGTTTAATGCAATGTAAAGTAATTCTTAAAAATATATTTACCATATTGTAAAAAACAAATCACTAGTTTATGATTAAAGCAAAGTAACGTATAGCTTTCAAAAACACCATCGACAATTTGCAGGATGTACGAGCGCCCACATCTCTGTAGCTAAAACCCGGTGTGTGACCATTGATTCAGATTGCAAGGTGAGTGTTTTATCGTAGGCTACCATAGTGATTCACAAAGCATGCAGAGTGAAAATACCGGCATCTTTTGATATTGGCATCGGCATCCCTACTTGCGTGTTCTTTTTACGTCTGGCTGTTGAGGAGCCTGAATATTTGGATCTTACCTAGAGTAAGACCTAGATCTAGATCTATTCCCTGCAATTGAGCATCAGTGGCAAGGTTACCAAAGGGTAAGTTACAAATTTGATAGATCTAGAATCTAGAATCTAGATCGAGATCTAGATGATATCTACTCGAGAAAAGATCATGTTAATTTGCATTACTCATCTAATCTAGATTTCTAGGATATCTAAATCTAGACATAGGCCTAATCTATATCTAGAATCTAGATCCAGTATAGATTTCACTGTCTCTACTCTTACACAGAAAGGAAGCAGAAGATCCAAATTTGCTTTCCACTGTGAACTACAATTTTACACACTAAGTCAATAAGCTCTATGGGAGGGGGTGGGGTGCATTTTTGTAATGTTTTATTGTGAAAAATAACTCATTTTTTCATTTTATAAACTCTGTCTTACTCCCTTTTTGCATTTTAAAGATTTTCTCTGGTCTTTAAGTTTTCTTAGCTTACAGGTGATGTCACATTTTATTTATATATATAATGTACACGTTTTTTGTGTGCTGTTAAGTAGACTTTATTAATGTAGACATTAGGCCTGTTGTTTACATGCATGAACATTCATAACATTGTAACTGGTGAAGCAAAAGCACTTTAAAACACATAGATATCTTTTGGTTTCCCTTAAAAAAAAAATTTCTCAATTTTGACAATAGCTCAGTTAACAGGGACAGTTCAGTCCACTTTAAAAATGCTAGAGTTTTTGGACTAATTAATTCTTTTTTCTTGTGAATTTCGCTCAACTTATTACTTGTGAAGGATGACAGTCTTTGGTATTTCTAAGTATGAATCATGTCTTTTCTCACCTTGTTTGGATTTATGCCCATATTATTTTATAGTGACTTATGTTTCATAGTCATGATAGAGTTTCAAGTACTGTGATGTTACAGTTGTTAGACGCAGTTCAGTTTTCTTCATGAACAAAATAAATATATTATAATCTTTTAGATTAGGGTCAATGTTCTCCTTATTATCACAAGTATGTGTTTTCTTTGTGCAAAATTTGTACTTTAAACACAATTAGATGCCAACGCCATCTCAACGATGCAGCGATGGGATTGGGAGAGAGAGAGAGAGATTTGGTGGGGGCACTTAGAGTGTTACTGTTTTAACCTAGATCGTCTCAAAGCAGCCGTGTACAGAGAAAAGAAGACCAATAATAATAACAAAACCAATTAGGCTCATGAGTCACGTTAATTAATTCTATTGTTAAATAGGGAGGTTGTATAAAAAAAAAAGAAACCATGACAACAAAAGTAACAAACAGGGCACCCCCTGTAGATAGATTGATCTAATGGTTCAGTCAAGTACAATGCATAGTGAACAAACCAGCCCTAAGCCTTGATCCTAAAGTAGGAGCACACTGAAAGGCCAGGACACCCACTTCAGCATGTTTTGTTTCTTGCCTGTTTCTGCCTCAAATGCAACACCATTTTTTTAAAATATAAATGCTTACTTCAAATATATTTCATGAGAAAAATACAATTTTGTATCAAATTCAACAATTCCTTGATTTGGTTCTTCTGCATTATAAAGAAACATTAAAAAAAAAATAAAGAATCAAGGTTTTATCTTAGAACTCCTATTTTACAAGCTTTCTTTGACCCATTAGAAAAATAATTTTAAAACTCATTGGGAATCTGACTATCTGCTGTTTTAATAGAGCTGTTCCTTTTAATGGCCAACCACAATGTTTTAAATGTAAATGACCATCTTGTTAAAATGTCAAATCAAGTTAAAAACTTGAGCACCATCTTATTAGACACAGAACTCTTAATCATGTCGATGTCACTTTTTATTAGCCATCTATGCAAAATTCTTAATTTGCAAGAATTAGCAACATATACCATTATAAATGCTAGTGTAACGGAGAAGCTTGTAACATCACTATATATTCTTTTCAGTGTTACAAAAATAAAATTTGTAAACTACAGTTAAGCCAAAACAATGTTGCAAAACTAATCACAAGAAGAAAAAGAAAAGAACATGTAACTCCTATTCTTAATGACTTGTACAGGCTACCTGTCAAACAGAGAATAGAGTAATAAACATAAAGTTGCACTGTTTTAGTTTTATAGGATATGTCACCAAAGTATCTGTCAGAACTGCCTGTGGCATCGTTAAGATCATCTGCCGATAACACCAGTCTAACCATAACTGTAATGAAACAGATATATTATGGCGAAAAGATCATATTATTATTATTATTATTATTATTGTGGCTGTGTCTTCACCTGCAGTCAACAGCGTCCTCTTTAGGGAATGCGATTTCTCCAGGAATTATTCCACTTTTTTTCGGAAAACAAAATTATCAATTGTTTTATTAGCAGTTATTATTTTTCTGTTTACAAATTACATGACCAATTTCATATCTTGGATAGTTGTATTGTAATGCATTAGTCACTGAATTATTGTGAGCAAATTGCATGGAAACTCACTGCTTAGATCTAAATCTTAAAGCAGAGCTCATGTCTTCCAACCATGTGTCATCTCTTTGTAAGGGGGTTGAGGTGGTTCAATGGTAATGTGTGTTTCTATTTTTGGTTGGTTCCCAGTCAGATTACTGAACGAGTCGCCTTGTTCCCTATAGGTTAGATCGTTTCGAATTTGTTTATCTTGAATAAGCTCTTAGTATCTTCACTCTGTCTCTGATCGCCTGCATGTAAATTTTCAGAGGTTTTTCTTGGTGCCCAAATGCAATAGCGCCTTATATGGTAGTTGCTGACAATGGATGTTATCAAACCAAACAACCTGTGATCATAACTGTCTACATGGTTCTTCATCCTTTTTCGGAAACCAGTGCTAATGTTCAAGTATTTGGTTCAAGAGAATGAAAATCGCTCTTGATTTTACAACTCCAAGGTAACAAGGGAGTATTCTACACAATGGCAGATGCTGCTCTCTATGATGACCTTATGACTTAAATTAAAAACCTTGAATCCTCAATGTGTCACTGAGAATGCAGACAATCGAGACCCTTGGACCCCATTCAGCAAGCTTGGGTCTCATCTTTCGTGAGTCAAACTATTGCACCCAAAATTTATACCTTATGAAGCGTTCAATCATAATAGACAACCAATCCATGAAGTCTAAATTGTTCTCTCTACCAGATCTAAAGTGTTTCTCTTCAAAAGTGATGTTTTTTATGAATCCGTTATGTGAGAGATTTATATTTCTGATAATCATACTTGTGTTTGATTGCTTTTTTTCAGGAAAGTAACAAATAGAAAAAGTGATACACAAGTTTGTGTGCTATTCTGATACTTATTAGACCAACATGAAAGCGAAGATTAAAATACAACTCAACTTAATTAGTTTTCTCCATTTTTTAAAATTGGATATGACAATTTGACTGAGTGGAGTGGGGGTTACCGAAACTTAGAAATGACCCTCATGCTCCACTTAACTGTATTAACATACACGCATTTGCTCTCAGTGAAAGTCCCATTTATGTGAATTTCTCATCTCTTTTTCTCTCTCTCCCTCTAGCTCTCTGTCTCTCTTGCGCTGCCTATCTCAATTTCCTTCTTTCTGTATCTAAATGTCTGTCTCTTTGTCTCTCTTAACTCTTTCTTTCTCTTAAGTCACCCCCTGCCCCTATTTTAACACACACATTGTGATATCCTTTCTCATACTTCAGCCTCGCTCTCCACGTGAGTAGTCGTTTTCGTCTGGCTGGCATTGTTACCGTTTCCCGGTTTCCCTCGATCCGGTTCATGCTTTCTCCATGACAGCTGCACGTGTGATAAGAGCCGCTGGCTGTTTTATAAGCGACCTTGTGGGAGGACTGCCTTGAGCGACAGTCAGCCTTGACGGGACTTACTGTCGGGTCCTCTGATAACAAGGGCACGCACCCTGCACCCTTGACCGGCCAAGTAAAATTTCCGAATGATATCACTTTGCATGAAATCACAATCAGCAGGTTTTTACTGACCACAGCTGGGTTGATGTGGGTTGGTGTTACGGGTTGACCAGTAATCGTGACATGCCCTGTTAGACTGCCCTAACAGATTTTACGGTATTCCGATTGTCGAGTTTCTGACAAAAGGACTAATTTCTCATATCCTGCTAGGTGGAGGAAAAAAAAAGACAACGACCAGCAAAATAATTAAATTGGGTGTACCAATGAAGTGTTAGACTAAGAGACTCCAGTATTAAGAGCCGATCGGGCAAAAAAGCACTATTCAAAAAAAAAAATAGGCATGTCGTTTTACCTCCTGGCAGTGATAAAACATGCGTTAGTGATTGCACCTTTCAAGCGTTAATCTACATTATAACGTACTTTCAGTATTTCCTATTCACCTCACTCACACACATACACACACACACTCTCGGTTAATGCTTACGCATTCTGACTCTGAGCGCTGTGAATTGAACCTGGTAGGGGAAGTCTATGCTAATTTAAGAATCGATGTCTCAGCTCACGACCACCTACCCACACACTATTCTCTTTTTTTTTTCTTCACAGCAAGAACAAGTAAAGGAGGAAAACAATTACATGACGAATTCTAATAGTTTTATTTGCATCTTCTTTCAAAATCTTGCCACGTCTAGTTGGAGTGGCTTAGTGTCTTTGTACCGAGAGGCATCCATCGTGAGACTGCGAACCTGATTTGCTACCTAGTGATAATTATGCAAATTCATATAGATCAGATCTTGCGAGGGTTTTGATTGTGTCGCCTCCTGCTTGAGGCATTTTTGTCTTCCCAAGCCTGTATTTCCCAACGCCCTGACTATACTATCCCTGTCTTGACCTGTTCAAACTTCTTAGTCTTGCACTCATTGAGATCGGCTGTTAAAAATGGGAGGATGGGGTGGCCTTATGGTATAGCACGCGTCCTCTAATCAGAAGGTACGCGGTTCGTTCCCCACTTGGACTACCTTACAGTCGTGCACTGTATATATAATACGTGCATCTTTTATATTTATGCTTTCGATCTGTTATGTACTTCTGCATCTGACACATCATGATGTTGGGTCTTTCGTGATCAGATAGAAGTGTTCTCAATGGACAGACAATTGGAATCTGCTCTTGATTTCAATATCCATTTACTGTCTCTTATCAGTGAACTATAACAACATACATAAATATGAACCCACAGTTAAAATTAATTGTAGCCCATGTTATGTTGACATCATGCCAGAGGAACTACAAAGCAGTCATTATCCATAACAATGCTGCACTGTGTAAAAGTGATTACATAATAAACTTGTTAAAAAGTGAAGTGACACATTTCCACACATTCATTAATCAGGCAAATCATTTTTACAAGTACCTGTGCTCATCCCTGCAATGAATGTGCATTTTGAACAGATAAAAGCAGTAATAAAGTCACTATGACAATCCAAGTAGTTACACATCAGAAACTCCATACAATTTGTCCCTATTAGGCGTATGTTCAACACTCCCAGGGGCTTTTCGTGATAATTACAACGATGATGATGATGATGATACTACTACTACTACTACTACTACTACTACTACTACTACTACTACTACTACTACTACTACTACTACTACTCCTGCTGCTGCTGCTGCTGATGATGATGATGACGACGACGACGTTGATGATCATACAATGAAAAAAAAAAACAAACCCAAAACAACACAAACCAAAAGGAACAGAATTGTATTGACTTAATTCTCTGCAGATTTTTATATTAAAATAGACGCGGGTTGCTCGAGCGTGCTGCCTAAAGTGATAGAGCGCATGGCGTCAATTCGGAAGGTCCCCGGTTCGACTCCATGATCGGGCACATTTATTTGTTAAACATCTTCCTCCCTACTGTTTGGTCGGCGTCAGTACATGTATAATGTGACTGGCTAAAACAGAAGTCCGGGTATCCTGCTCCGCCCGTGTGTGGCAGCAAATAAAACTGTTCGACGTTCGAAATTAATATAATAGTATGCCTCGATTAAATTTTAAAGTTTATTTGAATACCAGTGCGAAAGGGTCAGTATCTTAGGTAGAAAAAAAAAACCCAACAAAAACATTACACTGAATCTGTACTGATGCAGTCATGCTCTTGGCCTCGATATTAAAATCTACCGTGTCTTTCACTCTAATTGCGTTTCGGCGCGAACTCAGAGCGGACAAATGTTGGTGCTATTGTACTCAAAGTTCTGTGCTTGTTAAACAGTTTTCCTGAGCAGTCTAATTGATTGGCACATAATAATAGTAAGATCAAAGTTCGGAAGCTTTTTCTTGCACGAAGTGGCATCCCTTTAATAGGTTTGAGAAACGGATGACTGACTATGTGTAGTAGATGTACACTTGTGACAAGCGCGAGCAGAGATTGGATGATTCTGCACTATGATAGTGGAACCATTTCGGTGGCGTGATCTGCGCCTGGCCTAGCTGTAGCTCTAACCTCGCCAGCCCCGCCAGCCTCGCGCGCCGCTAGATACCTGCCGAAATGGGCTGCCGCTGGCTCTATTCAAATTGCTGATAATACACGTACACAGATCCGCAGAAAACTGATGCTGATACTAATTTGCACATCGATTTATTAACCCGTGAGTTAAATTATAAAAATAACACACACAATATAACAGGAACTAAAATGACAAAAACTACACCACCCTAAAAAAAACAAAGAACAAACAACAAAAACAGCAAAAAAACAAACAAACAGCCAAAACAACAAAAGAAATGAAACGAAAGAGGAAATAAACTGCAAGAGTTGCGTGGTATGCGGTAGTCGCGATCCGAGATTTTTGTTTTTGGGTGGATGGGTGTGGGGGTAATTAAGAAGTGAATCAACATCGACCATATTCGATTCAACCAATTTTATTCTGAAGGAAATGAGGCCTGCGTAAGTGTATGTGTCGATCTATGCGTGTGATTTCTGCATAATATTATATGCTGATTATTTCTTAATAAAAATGTACACATTTATAGTTCATTATTCAAACTGGCCTTCGAGATCCTAAAAAAAAGTTTTTGCTCGAATCCTTCGATTTTAAGGTGCTTTACTATCACTTTCAATTTTATTAGTGAAATAGTCGTAGCAATCATCCTTAAATTAACGGTGGCTTACTGTTGGTGTTACGAATTTATTACACATTTTCTTTAAATTAATGGGCCTGAACCTGAGAGGTCATATGTACGCTTAGGCCTGAAAGCAAGAATGTTTGACTTCAGGGACCATTACACAGTCGCGGGTCGAGTCCCGCATTGTCGTTGGTATCGTCCTCGGTAATGGTGTGTTCTCATTGTATCCTGCCTAAGTCGGAGATAACTACGATAACCTCTTGGAGATCTGGGTCAGATTATAGGAATAAAAAAAAAACTTCGTTCAATTTAGCGGATCCTAATAATTTTTTTTTAAAGTTAAAAGATTAAAACATTAATTGGAGAAGCAGGAAGGAAGAGAGTAGGCACTACAAATTTCCTTGTAGGTCACATGTACCACACAAACACACGTTGGGTTTTTATCTGGCCGTATAACTGAGGCCTATAATTATGAGCCACCTCTCCGCCAGGGCCTCAGTGGGTAGGAGATGCTTGTAGTTGTAGGTTGTACATACACTGTATCTTACTCGAACAACGAGCTTGAGCAGTTTACATAACATACCTTTCGTTGTGAGAAGCCTTCACACCAGCGGTGGTGACATACGCTAGCAGTCGCCGTCCAGCGCTCGGATTTCACTGCGACTTCAACAGTGCGCCTCATTCTGATCGTTTGGACACCAGTGGCGACCATCATGACAAACTGACGTTAATGTACTAAATCTATCTGCGCCCTCTCATTGTTTTATGTGTTCAAAATTATTCATCACACCAACTGTAGGGATTATCGTTTAATCCGAAGAGAGGTGTTATGCGTTTTCTCACCTCACGTTTATAGTTCCTCCCCCTAAAAAAACAACAACAAAAAAAGTTCGCTTTATTGCTTTATCAAAGTTCATATTAACTCGAACAACACTGTCGGAAGACCTGTGTTATTTATAATAGCTGTGTGACTTCTCTTTTCTTTGCAGTGACGGGACCCTAAGCGTGCAATTATTATGGGTAAGGCTCCGTTACTTTCTATGTTGATGCTTTTTTTAAAAACTATTTTTTCACTTTTGTCTAAGCAAGAACAATATTATTTTCAATTCTTGCGAATTTCTTCTATTGTCCAATGTTTTCAAAACATTGAAAAAAAATACTATTGTAACAAATTTTACCATATGTGCATACTAGGATGATGTTGATTACTTTTAGTCTGACTCTGAAACTGTAAACCAGTATCGAAACTTTAGGCGCTGCTTGTTGTTGCTTCGCGTTCAATGTCAGCGATACATTATAGGCTATATTGTGGATAGACCCCAAGACTATGGCCTCACGAGTTTACATACTGCCACACAGAGATACGGTGGGAATACTGTTGTCTCACACGTTCACATTATACCAACACTGATCCTACCAGTAGGGGACGAAGTCGTAAGAGGGTGACTTGAATCATGGACTTTCTCCGTTGGAAGCCAATGTTTTATGTGTCCCATCACCGGCATGTTTAACTTTTAAATAATTGTACAAATTAGTACAGGCCACCTCGTTAGTTAGCAACAGCTTTGATGAATCTGTTAGTTATTTAAATACCCCCCCCCCCCCAAAAAAAAAAAAAAAAAAAAAAAAAAAAAAAAAAAAACAAAAAAAAAAAACCAACCTAAAAAAACAACAACAAAAGAACAAAAAAAAAAATGTTGAATTTACATTGAATTATTATATTAAACCGACACGTCGAGCATTGTTGTTTATCGATTTTAGTTTTTTTTCAAACAGAAGCCCTTTATTCTTCTTGTCTTTTTGACATTTTGATTACAATTGAGAATTCAATCCAATTTGGACAAAACGTTATTTTATAATAGAACATGAAAATACTTGTAGTTCTACACATACTTACGACGTATGCTATGTCATTATTTTTATTCGACTATAATTTTATAATGGCAGCTCAAGTCAGATATTATATAACACGTGTTTCTTTTTTATCTTAACTGAGAGCCAACTCAGGTTTCTATGTATAAAGGGACGTGCGGCTTTGAATACTGCTATCTTTTCTCTCTCTGCCTCTGTCTGTACGTCTTGCTCTGTTTGTCTCTCTCTCTCTCTGTCTTTCTTATCTCTGTCTCTGTTTCTGTCTGTCTCTCTTTCTGTCTCTCTGTCTGCCTCTCTGTCTCTCTCTCTCTGTCTCTCTCTCTCTCTCTCTCTCTCTCTCTCTCTCTCTCTATCTTTCTGTCTGCCTCTTTCCTTTTACTTAGTTAAATGGTGGAGGAGTGTGCATGCATAGATTAAGTGATGGACCGTTTATCGCCAGTTCAAAGCCCATTTTTACCCGCCTTGGAAACTACATAACTTGACGTTGACTAGTTTCGAAAAGAACGTCTGATAATTGTCATATCGGTGCACGAATAGTGCTTAAAAACCAAACGGTGATGTTTTTTGTGGCGAATTAAGACAATTGATTACTTTCTTGAAGGGGATATGAAATTGAGCATGCCCGTTTGTTTTAAAACTAACGAAAGTGATTGTGAATTTTGCAGACTTTTGTTATTATTTTTTTTATGAATAAAGACAATTGTATGGATGGCTAAGTTATGAAAAGCCTTATTCTAAAAATGTCCACCACAATTTTTTCCTTCTCGTTTTTTCCCACTCCTTTTTTGTGTGCTTGTATTTATGTTCTTTTGTGCAAGTTAAAAGTTTCGACCCGGTTTAATATTTTGCTAACTTTCTAAGGAAATGTTCCCGGTCTTCTTTCACGTCTTAAGCCCCTCTTGTATATATTGTATACTCCATGGTATTTTAATATTCAATAAGTCAATAGTTCTGAGCCTAAATGAGCACCAAAGTGACTGTCTATGTTAAAGACCACGAAAAGAAGCGCAAAGAGAAAAACCTTGAATAGTCAAACTAATTAAATTTAATGTTTGGTCATGCCGTTATAACATGACACCTTTTGGTCAATCATAATCGTTCATCTTTTCATTTCAAGGTCGAGCTGGACTTTCTCCAATCGGGTGATAAGAGGGTCTCTTTGCAAGCTATCAGATAAAACGAAGTCATAAATGAGCAACCATCATTCAAGGCCCATTTCTAACTTCAAAGTTCAGAACGAACTATATGTGCGCATCGGTGTATTATTGGCTAAACATGGTTGCCCCCTTTCCACGTGTATATTGTTTGCAACCAACTAACTTCTAGCGCGCCCTTTGCTTCGTGCCCCGTACTCTGCCCCCGAACGTCTCTATCGATTTTTATCTGCTTGAAAGGGCTCTTTCATGACATGACTTTTTTTCGCTTACACACACACACACCACACACACACACACACACACACACCGCAGGAGAAAGTGCAAATTGCAACACTCATGACCAAATCGACCGTTATGACGGTAATCACACCACATTTCTTTATCTCGAGTGTACTCAAATTTTTGATACGTAACTTTTTTTCCACGTGTGCATTTTAAAATCATTTGATAACTAAAAAAAAATGCATCAGCGACTGACTGCCAATAAGATAAAAAAATCATAAGGACCCTTTGCTTATGGAGGGTTAGACTTCATTGTATTAGTTAAAAAAAAAAAAAAAAAAGCAAGATTGTTTATCTGAACAAGGTTGAAATCTTTCGGAAAGAAACTACTCCAAAAATCCCCCCAAAAAACCCCACAACATTAGCAACAATAAAAAAAACAAGACTTGTCACAGGAATAGACTGAAATGACTCGCAAGTGCCGCTCCGTAAAACTGCTTTTCACATTGTTTCTACTTTTTATAATAGCTGCACAGTGTGTTGCAAAACTTCTTTTTCTTTTTTGTTTTGCTTTGTTGTTGTTGATAAATTGATCATCGCATTTAGACTAGAGGGTGGTAACTTTTTGTTTTAAGGGATATTGGAAAATTATTTAATATTTCAGTGACACATTAATTTTATGTCTCCCATCCAGAAAGTATAAGTTTTATGGTGAACGATCTTTCGACTATGCTGGCCCCCGTATATGGAATGAACTTCCCAAGTCATTGAGAGATTCTGCCTCTATCACAATATTTAAGAAACATCTTAAAACTTACCTTTTTAAAAAAGCATTGGGCATGGACCTACCATAATTCTTACGATTATTGATCTGCATTATTATACTTTGATCTTGGTGTGCATGTGTCTGTCTGTGTGTGTAGGTGTATGCTACTTGTGTATGTGTGCGTATGGGTGTGTGAGTGTGTGTCTGTGAGTGTATGTTTATGTACATGTGTGTGTATGTGTGGTTGAATATATATATATGCATGTTTGTTTGTGCCATTACCTCTGTGATGTTTACACATTTATGTATGTTTATTTCATGTACATGATTAGTTTTGATGTAATGCGCATTGAGCAGAATTTCAATTTTGGAAATGCGCAGTATAAATGCAATAAATTATTATTATTATTATTATTTAAAAGAAAGCACTTGTTCGCATTTATATAAAATAGCATAAACTCACCATCTATGGACAGATCAGGAACATTATAATAATTATGTCCAAACCTAAAGTTATTTGAATATTTATTTTGGATACAGAAACGTCATATTGATATTTATAGAATTTCTATTTTCTTCATGCACCGATATGTATTATTTTTTTTTTCAAATAACCCCCCCCCCGTCCCACATCTCACGCCCTTCCCACACGCGCCACCTTTTTTTTTTTTTTAAACCCCCCCCCCCCCCCCCCCCCCTCTCTCTCTCTCTTCGCTGTATAGACCCCCCCTCTCTCTCTCTCTCTCTCTCTCTCTCTCTCTCTCTCTCTCTCTTCCCATAATATGTATAATATGTATAATTAACCTGTAATATTATAATGGGGCACTATCTAAAGACAAGGCAGCGGCTGGTGATAGTGTGCTTCCATCAACTCTTTAGTCAGGTGCTCTACCGACTGAGCTTTATGGTCCCACATGTCTATCCCCCTCCCCTCATCCAAAACACACACTTACACAATAAAGATAATAAACCCAACAAAAACATTGCAAAGAACAAAACAACCAGAAGACAAAGCGAAACAAAATCAAAAGTAGGACAATTTAACAAGAAATAGGAGAAAAAAACAAAAGTTGCGACCATCCTGGAGTAACTATATCGTTTTCCCAAAACAAACATTCTTGGCTCGTACCATAAACATAATAGAGTATACACAATGTATTGACCATTAATAGACCTGCGCTAGCCAATATGAATCTATTGACCTTTAGACCAACCTTTGCACATTTTTTATGTTATGGCGATATTCACCAACACGGTTTCGTTTATTACCGACCATGTCCATTTTTTTCTGGCTTTCGCTCCCTTTTTTCTTTACCCTGCGAGTTTCTTCCACGCGTCTTGTTTGTATAGATGCTTTTATCTGGACACGCGAAAAAGACAATATGTGTTATTTGACTCATTAAATCACACAAGAATCGAGAATAATTGATTTTCGTCTATTGCGTGATTGAAGTCAAGCTTTGGTATTTGTGTCGCAGTAGGATTTGGTGTTTGGACGCATCACCGATGGCTATCATTACAGCATTGTTGAATTGGATTCAGTTGTTTGGGAGATTCGAATGGATGCCTTTCATATCTAATTCCGGTAATGCTAGCTTAACATATTTCCTTTTTTTTTTAATTTTCTTTGTTTATTTTTTTATAAGTACCTTCAAAAACAGTTACATTATCTAGTTTTTTTAAAGCGTATTCTTAGTAAGGCAGCGCGGTTTTTAATCACTAAGTACTTTTTTTTTAATGCGTCGATACTCTGTTATTCAACACCAAAGGGGTATATCGAAGTATAAGATATTTTGATATTAGTCGTGGAGTATTGTATCTACATGGGTTTTTCCTTTTCCTAGTGTGTGTGTGCTTTTTATTTCTTCTAATATCTATTAATTTTGATAAGAGAAACAATCGTTCAATTTAGCTCCACATAAAAGCGAAGACTTTCCATTTCCAATTTCGTTTATTGTTTTCTAGTCTCAACTCCCTAAAAAATCTCAACTCCATCAAGATAAGGAAATATGCTTTTGGAATTTGTATTCCTGTTTTGAAAAAATTTCGCTACAGCTAACCCAAAAAGTCGATGATATTTAATGCACGGTACAATCTTGTTCATGTAAGTGTGTGATTTGCTTCAGTTCTTTTATGTTTAAGTACTAATATTTGGTTTGTGTTATATATATATATATATATCTTCAGATCACGATAGTAAACACATAGTATAGCATAACATACAACGAACGTCTTTTACTTTGATAAAAGTAAGCAGAACTGGTACTAGTTTAGCACTAGAATATTACTAGACGGACCTGAAGCGATAGACCAAAGTTCCTTCCTGATCCATCCCAAAAAGAGCTCGTGTCATTATTTCTCATTGTAAATGTCTGCCAGGCTAATAAATTATTTAGTTATAAGAAAACACACAACAGAAACTGCAAGCTATGATATGTATGGAATGAGTAAGAAACAAACTACCGCTTAAAATTTTCAGTAACTTAAACCGGTTTTACATGCTCAAAACCCGACCCTTTAAGTAACCTAATTCAGTATTACCTGTTAGAGCTTTAGGTCTAGCTAGTGAACAAAATGTCCCATGTACGAAGTGTGCAAACAGTGAAGATTTCAACTTTCCATCTGACTTCATTTGAATATAAGTCTTGTAAATGTTTGTTGAAAAGGGTGTATAATCCATTATTGCGAGAGTCAATTTTCATTTGTTTGCGTTTTACCTGTATACACGTATTTTGCCACAACTACAAACATTTTCAGATATCCTTTTCAAACTTGGTGTGCACAACTTCTTATAAAGTAAAACTTAACAAAAAACCTAGCACAACTTCTTATAAAGTATTGAAACTTAACAAAAAACCTTGCAGTGCCCTATTTGGCTCATAAAATGCCCTTTTTGATTCATATTAGGGGAATTTGGTGTCAAAAATGCGTAAACGTTTTTCAGAGTTGTGTCCTTTTAAACTTGTATAAATGGAAATTGTGAGATACTGTTATAAAACGTATGTAGCATATTCCGAATTGTTTTAAAAAAAATGACAAGTTCCAGTAGTGAAAAATGCCAAGTTATTGAATTGAAAGAGCTATAAATCAATAAATCACAATAAGCCAAGCCTCATTGGTTATTCAAAATGTTTTAACGAAATAAAATCTCGCAATTAACATTGGCGCTGACAGGTAGAATTTGGCTGATCAAGTGACTTTAGTAAAGCTAATTGCATTCAATGTGCACAATGTTTTCGCTTTACCGGTAAATTCTTCTTATTCTTCCTTTTTTTACGGTGCACATCACTTTATCTGCATGAAAAAAAAGGTGTCATGAGGATTCTGGTGCTTTTTGTTTTGTTTTAGAACAATACAACGATCCGTACATGTTTTCGTAAAAGTGTCAATCTTCTGATAAATCATTGAACCGACAAAATTCTATCAAGTCATTTTTGGGAGACAATCCAACAAAACAGATCGACAACAACAAACAACCATGAACTGTAATGCACTACACAAGCCCTTTAACGAAATATCTTGTGTACAATTTTTTTGCCAGTCATTTTGTGTGTGGAAATATTATTCTCCCAACATCAAGCAAAAAAAAAAAAAGTTCAATTGTTCCGCACTGCAACTGTGTACTATTGTACGCATAGATGTTTCGGCACCACGAGCTGTGTATTTTCGGGTGTCCCTAAGCGAAGTTGCTGGCGCCACACACTTACATGTCAGTACTGATGTATTATTGACCTCATGAATAATGCGTGGATATCCCATGTGAAAAAAATAAACAAACGCATTTATCGGCACACAGCCATATTGTTTCCACCATTATTGTCCATCGTGTTTTTTATGCGTGTATAATAATTATTGATGGAATAGGGCAGCGCAGGGAGAACGCCTACGTCATCTTTTATAAATTGATAACATTCAACGAAATTACATTATTAAAAAATTAGACCGAACTTTATTGCGGACAATATATCGCAAATTGACAAGGAAGGAACACATCTGGGTGAAATACACTGTATTTCCAATGATGCTCTTCGAAATTTAGATTACATTTTATTATTATTAATATTTTCATGTGAAGGTAAAAAAAGAAGCAATAAAGAAAATAGTGCCTCGCATTCTATTTCCACCGAATTGTCCCTACCGTCCGAAGGCACTTCACGTGAAACATTTGCTTAAACCGCCGTTAATGGAGGGTGATTAGAGTCGATATATGATCTTTTATCTTGTCTATTGGTTACTCTCTTTTTGAACTAGAGTATTATTTCAAAGTTCCGTACCATGCTTTGTAACAATGAGGAGTGCTTTGTAACAATGAGATGTGTGCTTACATAGTTAAATGGTGCAGGTTAATTTTTCCACTCGTAGAGCTAGAAAATGGGATTTTGTGCCTTTTAAGAGAACGTGAAGTTAAAGCTATGTTTCATCTGCACGTCATTTTTGTTCAGGCACACGTGTTTTGCAAGTATAGGTCATATTGTTATGTTTTATTTGATATGTATAAAATATATAGTTTTGTAAATGCATTTATTCATTTAATATATTGGCAGCAATCAGTGCTACCAGGAATATGATATTCATACTTGTGATAATTATGTACCGTAGCTTATTGAAATAAAAAAAAAACAACCGAAAAGAATAAATCTATCAGTATTCTTTTAGGGTGAATTTTCCGACACACACTCTTATAAGATAAACTCTTCTTAATCAATGTGTAAATCCAGCCTCCATTTTTAAACGATTAAGTTCACTGATTGTCTATGAATGTTTACCATTTTTCTCTGTCGCTTATTTTAGTGCTACTACAATCCGGCAGAAATCTGCTGGAGTTGCCTTTTTTTGTGCGCGCTTAAGTTCATAATTTAATATTAACATCAGTTGCGGTTAAGTCCATTTAATCATAATGCTGGTGCTCACCTTGAAGTAGCCAGTTTCAAACCTGTGTACTCAACCTACACATGTTTTCTGCGCCCTTGGACTTCATTGAGGATGCATATTTTTTTAAGCTTTCCCAGCTTCATAATTATATGCGCAAATAACAGTACATACTGTGGTAAAACTGGATCCTAAGGTTGACTGCGTATATTGCTCTTCTTTGACTTGTTCTTGGATTACTTTATCTTCCCCAGAAAATACACAGATGGCGAGCTTTGTAAAGGATCTGATGCGGCAGTATGACGAGGCATACCCTCATGCTGGTGAGTTTTTACTCGTATTCCGCCAATCTTAGGTTTTTTAATCTCGCCATTTTGAATGGAAGAAAAAAAAAAGA
>RQTK01000013.1:25000-82233 GCA_003991915.1 Elysia chlorotica
GACTTCATGTTAATCCGTCACCCACGTGTTATTCATTGCAAATGACTATGGCTGATGCAGAAGTGATGGGGGGTTTAGTGTTAGAACCGGGCTTCTTTTTTTTTTAGGTCGCTGGGCAAAATTTATTTATTAAATGTTGCCCAATGCTGGTTGAGTTTATGTCAGTATAATATAACAGTGTAATTCACTAATTGTCACACATTAGTCTTTGGACCTGTCAACAATATACATGTAGACATTGTTGACAATGGGCATTAAGAAACAATTTTTAACTTTACTGGGGGGGGGGGGGGGGGGTGGCTCAAGTGGTAGAGCATTGGCCTCTAAAAATGGGAAATAGGCAGTTCAAATCCTACAATTGGTAAAAAATTTATTTGCTCTTTTTCGTAACCTACTCGTTGGGTTGGTGTCAGTATAATTTGAATGGTTGGGACAGGAGTTTAGTTCTTCAGGCACTGTCTCGTGTGTGGCAGCACATGAAATTGTCAGGCTTTAGTCTTGGGGCCTGTTCACAATATGGCTGATATAGTGCTCAAGTTGGATACTAAACAAACAAACTTTACTTTACTGGTTAATGCTATCATCATCCCATGTTGTCCCTGTTCTTCTATGACAGACCCTCGGACCAGGAACTGGCTACTGATGGAAGACTCCCCGTGGCCAGTATGGATTCTCACCATCATCTACATGTTGTGCGTGTTTATCGGTCCGAGGATCATGCGTGACCGCAAACCTTTCTCTCTGCAGTACTTCATGGTGGTCTACAATCTGGGTCTAGTGGTGCTGTCCGCCTACATGTTCCTTGAGGTAACTGTGCCGGTATCCAAATAGCTGCCTTTAACTTAATATAAGATATTTATTTGATATATTTTCCACTCAGAAAATAATTCAACCGTTTTGGTTAACATAACTTAGAAAACATTTTCTTTTCATATCTTTAAAGTTTGATAATTTTACCAATCAACCAATCTAAAAAAATGAGCATGTTAAGATTATTAGTGTGTTGGCATGGATATAAAACATATGATTAAACTGAAAAAAAAAGTCTTAAGCTTGAAAGCAGTTTTATTTTATTTTACACTCTCAGCAAATTTGTTTAGGAGTGTTGACTTTTGAAAGTTTGTATAAGAAATAAAATAAAGTTGTACCTTAAAAAGTGACATCCATTGGAGGATACCTTCTTCAATTTTATAATTTACAAAATCATTTCTTTTTATTTTGTCCTTTTTATTAACCATCTTTATTTTTCCCTTTTTTCTTCCCCCAGCTTATTCTCAGTGCATATAATGCGGGATATAATTTCCAGTGTGCTGTATATAATAAAGATTCTGTATCAAACCCAAATGAGCTTAGGGTAAGTATATATTTTAATTTCCACCATTTTCTTTTTGTAAACAAAATTGTATTGGTTAGTGATAATATTAGGGATTATTTAGAGGGAGGATCTTATAAAAGTATATTTACTCTCTTATACCAAATACTTTTTAAAATTAAAGTCTGTCCTTACTAGGGTTGCACTTGCATTGTTTTTATTGGTATTATTGTGCCATTGTTTGAATTATGACTTGGTGGACATTTACTTTTATTCATATGCATGGAAAACAACACAATTTTTTCAAGGATTTCCTTGTTACATATTAGTATCAATAAGGAACATTTTTGATGATGAGATTTAAGAGCTGAGAACTAGTTAATTCAGTATACTTATAGAAAAAAAAAATCATTGACAAATCTATTGAGTTCTGTGGCAATCAACATGCGGTGAAACGGTCATGTATGAGGAATTCTTTTTTTTTTTTTTATAAGCCATAAACCTGTATATAAAGGAATATAGATGGCATCTGAATTTTATAAAGTTTGTTCAAAGTATTTTTATTTTTTATTTTTTATTTTTCCCCCAATTTGAAAAAAGTACTGCAATTTTCACCTTTACTTTCTGAAACACTCTACATAGCTATTTCAACCTCTTAGAATAGGATAAAAAATGTGATAACCTTACTAAGTTTACATTGGCTGCTTTCTGGCCTTACCACCAGCTGTCTTTTGGCTAAATCCTGATGATCCTTCTAGTTTAATTCAACAAATGAGATATAATATGAAAGGTATTTAAAAATAACTAGTATTATAAAAGAAAACTCTAATCTTTTTCACTTTTGTTGTTGTTCTTGTTTTTTTTATTTTTTTTTTTACAAACAATTCAGTCATTTAATTAATTATTAAAATTGTGTAAATTTTAAATGTTTCCTCTACAGATGATAAAAATCCTCATTGTTTTTGTTCTATATCAATAGGTGGCCAAAGTGCTGTGGTGGTATTTCTTCTCCAAAGCTATTGAGCTGTTAGACACCATCTGTATGATTGCTCGTAAAAAGTTTGATCAGATCACATTCCTGCACGTCTTCCACCACGCCAGCATGCTCAACATTTGGTGGTGGACCATGATGTTTATTCCCGGTGGCATGTGTAAGTTTGGCTGATTGTGTGTGTGGGGCTCAGAGATTTATTGATTTCTATGCTTAGAAAAGATTGTAAAATGTCATGCAACCCTGCTACACCTCTGTTAGTTTATAAAGTTTGTAAATGTGTTCACAATTAAAATTTGTTCTCAGCATGAAGAAAAAATGTTCTCCCTTAGAGTAAGTTATAAGACAGATGTGCAAGTGTAAAAAAGATTTTAGATTGAATGACTTGTCTTGATATTCTGGGATAATCAACTATACTTATACACATTTACTCCATAATGTCCAAAACAGTTACTCATGAAAGTGAATGTAAATTAGCTCTAGCGTATACATTGTGTAGATCTAGGAAACTAAAATATTTCCCTCTAAATCTCATTGTGTAAAGTGAAGTTCAGTCAGTATTGCACAATAAAATGTATGGGTCTTGAAATTTCAAAGATACAAATATAAGATAAAGATTAGTGACTATAAGACAAGTAGGCATACAAACACCCTGAGCGTTAACCAATGCTTGTTATATACATTGATATATACTTATCAGGCTCAGAGGATGAAATAAAAACAATTTATAAAAAAATTATCAATACTATTCCGGAAAAAAATGGAGCAAACATTTCAATTATGTAACCAGTCTCTAAAAAATGACAATAATGCAATATTAAAATAATCGCATCTGAAAGTATAGTTATCGTTGTGCATTAGTCAATCACCTATATTTTTAAAAGTATAAAGCATTTACCTGTTATGGTGGTAGTGGGGAAAGGTTATAAATTTTCAATGCATGCTGGACATGAGCTTAGTATAACTCTATCAAGTTTGAACCATTTGTTACAGATTTTGTTAAATAAATTTTCCCCTCAATGATTTGAGCAATTGGTCAAATGAATCCATTGATAATTCATATGAATGTTCTATGCCTGTCCACAGCATGGTTTGGCAGCTGTATGAACTGTCTAGTCCATGTAGTCATGTATTTATATTATGGTCTGTCTGCCATCCCCTCATTGAGGAGCAAGTTGTGGTGGAAGAGGTACATCACCCGATTCCAGCTCGTAAGTTGGTTGATTTTTTTGCTGTTGTTAATTTTTTCATATTTTTTTAATCCATCAAGTTATATATTCAGAGCTCTAGTAGCATGTCGGAAAGCTATTTTTTCTGTCTCAATCAATCCCCCCAAAAAGCATAATGTGCTAAGTTACTTCGAAGAGGCTTAGGAAGTTTTAGCTTAAAACTTTTTAGAATGTAGCTGTCAGCATGCTCTTATTTTGAACGACCTGGAGAAAAATTCATGTTGAAGGTTCAGGCAGACATGGTTATTCAGGAGAGAACTGAAAATAATTCTTTATGTAATAGAGAAAAGGGCAATTATTGGAATAGTTGAAAGAACCTGTGGTGTATGTACTGATGGTATTGACTGTATGAGAAATGAGTAATTGTAGTGCTATGATGGATTTTCATATCCTTTGCCTTCTGCTCCTTCTATCTTCACTAATCTTACGGATAAGTATAATTTTTTCTTAATCATGGGAGGCATTCTGGTGTTCACTTCAGTAAAATCTCAAATTTTGTCAACATGTTGCAAATCATTATGAAAAATATTATTAAGAAAAATGTTCCCCTACTCTTTTTTTAAGTAGCCATGATAAATTATTGATAACAGTTGCACACATATCTAAAGATTACATAATTTTATCTTTCCCAACAGCTTCAATTCTGCGTTACATTCACTCACACCGTCAATTCAATCCGGGTTGGCTGCGAGTTCCCACGTTGGGGCCAGAACTTGCTCGCCGGCTACATGGTGGTCATGCTCATCCTGTTTGGAAATTTCTACATGCAGGCGTATATCAAACAGGCAAACCGCAGCAAAAAGGCAGCAGCAGCGGAGACCAACGGTCACCACACTCCCTCTGTGGTCACCGCCACAGACAGTTCACGCACCAAGGCCGACTAATTAGACAAATCGACAGGGTTGACAATGTTGTTGAATTTTATAACAATTAGCTAGGTGAAACAATACTTTGCCAGTATTTAAGAATAAATAAATAAAGACAATGAAATGTAACTGCATGCATTTAAGCAAATTCAGTTTCTCTCCTCACAAACACACATCCTCACATGCATTTAAGTCGAATTTGGTTTGATGGCGCTTTCTGATATTCTGCTTGAGGAGTATGTGATGTGAGATATTAGCTTTCAAAAGTTCAATAGTTTTGGTCGTACTTAATTGTCTTGGTAAGTTTGTGAGTATGTGTAACTCAAGCTTTTTATACTTCTAATACTTGTGTTCTTTGTTCAAAACACCTGTCCATCTCACAAAATCACAGTTATTGCCAGGTTGTGGTCAGTACCTTTTATAAGATATTTAAGGCAGACTATCTCTTTAAAAACAATGTGCAAGGGGATTAATGTGACAGTTTTCTGGAGCTATAAAATAGTCACACAGATCACTCTTTACTTGATTTTTTTTTTCCATTTTGAAAGTTTTTTTTAAAGCCTCTCAGAAAGGCATGTTTAGAATATCCTTTTACATTAAGTCTGCTTTTTATGAAATCCATTTTGTAAAAAAAAAAAAAAAACCAACAAGATGAATGGTAATCATATTTTGATTACATGTTTCCTGTCTATATTAGAGAATACCTACGAAGAGTTAGGCTATGTAGGTTATAATTTTATACCTTAACATTGCCAATATGAGGAAAAACTGGATTTTCTATGTCTTTCACATGGGCACCATTATGGATTTTAAAAGGATTTTACACAACTGATCTACTTCACATTTTTTTTATGTTACAATAGTTCATAGCATAAATAAAATAGATCAAAATAGTTATCTTGAGCAAATGGTACCAGCAACTCAACCATAAAGTTGACAAATAGATTTGGCTTGTATTGTCTCTGACTCCCTACCTTAATCTCTGCAAAGAGAATTTTATTAATGAGATTGATAAGATATGATGTGATCAATTTGTTCAGGTTCAACAGTTATTTCCAATTTTTAAGAAAAGGTGCCACCAATTGTGATTGATTTTGGGCAGAATTTCTCACCAGCTGCTGCACAATTTTGTTTACACAGACTTGCATATTAGTTAATTAAAAATCATTTTGTTTTATTCAAGTGGAAATAGCAGGTATTTTATTAATTTTCTCATGGATGAGTCTAAATTTTATCGAATGAAGGAATCATATATTCACGTTCATGCAATTGAAATAAATTTTGTAGTGAATATTAAACATTTGTTAAATTTATATTAAGATTAACAGGTAATTTTAGTATTCGTGGCTTAGCTCTAAAATTTCTTTACATATTTCATTCTCTCCTAAAAATGATCTGACCAATTCACACTCTGGAACTTGCTTCTAGTAACCATTTCTAGCCAAGACGGAAAGACTGAACGAAGAGTCATAACTGTGGTTTGATTTTGAACTGGGGGTGATTTTGGATTATCTCCCCTTGTTTAATTTCTACAGCCTGGTCATTCTAAATATAAAAGTTTTTCCTAATTCTAAAAAAAAAGTCTGTAGTTTTACTTTAACCTTAGCAGTGATACTGTTCTGGAAAAGATAGAATCAAATCCCTCGTTTGTTGATTAGGGTGTCTTGCACCTTTGTTTTTTTTTACTTTGCATTTTGTTCCTTTTTTAATATCCAACAGTGATATCATTTGTACAAAAACTATCCCTTCTTAATTGTTAAATGACTAACTTTAGGATATTGTTTATCACTTTCATATGTTATACCTGCCATCCCACAAACTGTGTTGGTGTTGTTAAATTAGCTGTTGTCTCTGATATCTTAGTCATACTAGAGTGATGAATTAGTTAGCTAAAAAAAAACTTAACATTGATCGAGTCTGCAATGTGAGGATACACATATTATGCACCATTAATTTTAAACAGTGTTAACTTGTGAATAAATTAACGACTTTTCACCTTTTCCTGTTTACCTTCCCATACCTGTTGTTCCCTAGTGTAATCTTACTTATCATCTGTTGTCTTCCCCATAAGAGCCATGAATGCGTACCTAACATGATTTAAATGTGTGTTCTATATGAAGCTAGAGCAGTATAAATAGGTACTTGGAACTTTTGTGATGGATTAAAATATCAGTGGTCCCAATTGGGACATTTTAAACCCTTACTTTTCTTTACAATAGTATTGGTTTTCACTGTTCACAAATAAGTTTTCAAAACAGTTTTACTCTATTAATTTTTACCCTGACTTTTTGACAAAGACAAGCTTTAGGTAGTGTGCTGTCAGAGTAAGCTTATGCCTATGATCATGTTTCTTGTGTATGATTATTTGGTACATTGTGTTCCCGTGGACTCATTCATTTTCCTCATAGAAGATTTTAAAAAGAATCCATGTTTTTCCATTATGACTTTTTACCTATTGTTTTTTGTTGTGCTGCAACATATGAATTTTAGTATCTTTACTAGTGCTGTTAAATTCCTACATGCAAAAAATAGAACAATCATTTCAAGGAGGGAGTTATTTTAAACTCTTTTAATCCAAACTGTTCTTACCATGCCTTTCAGAGCAAGCATCAAACTGTGTCTTGTGAACATGTCTCAAAGATAAGTGAGATTTGCTTAATTTTGAAAGGTTTTCCTCAAAATATCAAAGAAATATGGGTGCCCTTTTCAAAGAATTATGGAAATTGTTAACACTTTTCAGTAAGGGAACATATAAGGAAAAGCATGTTCTTCCATCATTTATAACCAACATAACTTATGGCATCTGAATCCTATGGTGTTATGCAATGCATCTGTTTAAGGCAGGGAAAATCTTTATGTTTAAGTGGAGTGCAAGATAGGGTTATAACATCAATTCTTTAGAAGTGCAGGGTACTTTACGGGCCTTTTTAATCATAATCTAGACCAATGACACTTGTATGTAAATATGTACTCATTCAAGGGCTCTTGCACACATTTGTAGATTTGTAGACAGTAAAATTAAATGTGTGTTTTGTGACTTAACTGTGAACGCATGTCTGTAAAGTTTGTACTAGTCTTATTTTCAGTTAGAAAAGAGCTTTCATAAGGGTTGTTTTAAACTTCTATGGGAATTGTTTTTTTTTTTTTAATGCTCATGCTTTGATGGTTTAATTTTGTTTATTGCTTATCAAATCTCATGCAATTTATTGGATCACTCACACATTTTCCTACTGCTTTTTAGGAGTTGGATTAACATATGAGTTATGAGAAATAAGTGGATTTATTTTCCTCCTGAAACAGTTTTAGCAAAAAAAAGATAAATAGAATAAGGGAATATTACTGTCATTTCAACATATTTACGACAAACTTATAGCTTTTGTTATTATTTTGTTGCACAGTGCAAATCATTTAACATATTTACTGTGTTCGAAATGGATTGACTAATTATAATATATGATTATATATAATCTGATTTTTTCTTGAAATACCCTACCTTCCTTTATATAAAAAAAAACAAAACAACAAAAATATTTTTACCCCTTTTTCCATTCTTATAAAAATAGTTTATATTAATTTGTCTTTCGATATTTAACTTTAGAATAATAGAAATTTTGATTTGTTTTTAAATCCTTTTTTCACTAGCAACTAAGCCATTAATGAATTTATAACCCACTTTGTTGCTAATGTAGATCATGGATCTAGATTGGTCACCCTGTGCCAGATAAAACTAGTGTGCAATATTTGAAGTTTGTGTCATCAGGACCAGGAACTCTGTCTTTGTCTTGACATACTGCACTATTCTTTGTTGACAACCACCACTGGATTCACTGGCTCGGTCCTTCCAACTTATTTGGTTTCACTTTCCCCCTTTTCCCTGTTAGAATCAAAAGCACTATCACAGCATCTTTTGCAGTTTTGTCACATAAAAGACAGAAATTAAGTTATTTTTAATTATATTTCAAGACATTTTCGGTTAAAAAAGGAATTAAAATCTGTTCATCAGAAACAGTAAATAATGAATATTGTAGTGTGTGAGTGAGTGTGTACTTCTTACCGTACTTTATAATGATGTCTGTCACCAGCTTTATTGGAGTTGATTCAGTGTTGAATAAAAGTCAGTAATCTTTTTCTTATCAAGTTTTACTTTGTTTTTTGCACGCTTGTTATTGTTTTATTTTAGTCTTGAAATTCAAGGGGAAGTAAATTAAGACATAATGTAAATTGAACGGTTGAAAATTTGACATCTTTACCTTGATATTGAGTTTTCACAATGAATTTTAAGATTATTTCAAGCTGATAATAGACTAGACTAGGCACCATAGCAGTCTGTATGAATACTGATATTTTTTTTTTTGGTACCGAATTTCTAGGGAAAAAAAAATTAAATAATCGTGTTATTGTACTTCATAACTTGGTTGTTTGGGATCTAAAGACTTAAGAGATTCTTGCATTTCAGCAAGGAAAAAGGTATAGCAAATCTATTTTGACATTCATGACTTTATAAATTCTTAAAAAACATAAGACTTCAATGTAAAAAGTATGCAAAGATGTATGACTGAAAGTTGTGTATTCACAACCATTTATACAAGTGCTAAATTTCTAATTGATTTTCAACAATACGGCCGTGTAAACAACGTGCTTTGCCAGCAACAGAGGTTACCTTTTTGGCAATTTCTTATTCTGAGCTCTGAGTTCCGAGTATTCACTCTCATGCAAGCTAAAATAAGCCAGTGTCGGGAAGTTGGTAAACAGGGCACAATGAAATGTAGGAAGAAAAATGCCATGCCGTTGTTATGTCCTCAGTCCCTTCCCTCCAAACAAAAAGGTTAGATCTCATTCCCTTTTTAATATATGCGTAATTAACACCAATGGAATTAACAGCATCACAAAAATGTATCACTCAAAAACAATTCTGAGAATATTTAAGTTCAGATCATTTACTGAAGGCTATAAGACTGTGTGGCTCAATTCAATAGGTCAGTAAAAAAAAGAGGTTGGTATTAATTATTTGCGATCAAATGATAGCATGTCATCATAAAGCCTTCTAAATTCAAATACTTACTATTTCAAAAAGCCTATCAACTTTGGAGTTAGTGCTACTAACTGCCATATTTCTTTGAAGCCCTCTGAGAAAAATGTGCCTTAGTGCACAGACATAACCAGAAACCATAATGTTTCTAGCAGAAAAACATTTGTCACACAATCTGATATTTAAGTTATACCCCTTGCCATACAGAAACTCTCTTTTTCTGCATGTGCTTTACAACACTTGAGTATTAAGATAGAGTTTGCTTAATGTAAAATCAGCAATTGTGCCTGTTAGACGGAATCCAATGCAACCTTCAAATTCCCAGTATTGGATTGAACTAGACTTACCAATTGCACGTGAAGGTGGTGTGGTACTTTAATTGAATCAAAATCATATACGTTAATAAAAAGCTTTCAAATGTGGGAAGGCATCTTATCTACAGTTAGTACAAAAATATACATGGAGTGGTTGGAGTTCTTTCTCACATATTGATAAATGGATGTGATTCTGTTATTGGGGCAATATAACTTGCATAAGTTACCAAACAACCTACGATACATTTTGACTCGTATTCGTACTCATTATATAAAATAATGCCCAATAATAATGCAGTATCCAATATGATAAATTGACGGATATATCGAGTATTGCTTTAATCACTTTTTGGACCACTTGCTATTAGTCTGATGTTAAAAGGCTAAATACATTTACAAATTGTGTTCTTTGTTGAGATTCGTAACTGAAAGTCAATCTCTGCTGAAAGGATTGCAGTGCGTACTAGAACTTTATTTCTTGTTGCACACGTGAACCCACTTAAAAAAAAGATGCTCATAAAGAAAATATGACAAATAAAGTCAAAGTCTGTTGTGGCAGACAATACCAAAGATGATGTGTGATAAAAACAAAGAAAGCGATATTTGTAAGTTTCACATTATTGTTTTATTTTGTACATTGTTAACAAAATATTAATAAAGAGCATTGTTTTGTACAAAGGAAAGCAGGACTTAACTTGCCGCTTTTGAGTAAGGAACAAGTCAGACAATTATGCAAAATGGCCATAATTTATACAAATAAGGATGATTACACGCGATGGACTATAAATTCTAAGTTGAATTGAAAAGTTCATAAAAGATAAACTAAATAAATTTGATATTGATCGAATGTCTCAATTACCATTTGTCTAGTCTTCACTCATCAGTCACAATTATATTAAATATCTGAATTCTCCAGAATATAGAAATCAAGTCACATTAAGCAATATTTTTTTGACATACAGTCATTATGTAAAAAAAGTTAAAACTGAAAAACAAACAAACCTACTTCACTTAATGTTAGTATTATGTACTTGGCTTGAACTGTTATTATATTAGCGTTTGTAAATTTCTGTTCTTTGAACTCTCCTTCGACCTTTTTAATGTCTTTTGATGTTCTGTCATTTTTACTCTTTAATTCATTTGCACAGTAAAAAAAGAGGTGTTCTTGATGCATTTATAATTACTAAAGGAAGGAACAATTCTAAGACCCTCTGCTTTTAAAGGCAAAAAAAAAAGTGAAGTCTCGCTGGAAAGGAGAAAAAAAATGTTTGGCATGCCTATATTTAAAAAAAAATGTTTTACCAAAGCTATAAAAAAATGACTTCCTTAATTTAAATGCAATGCAAAATAAAAATTCTGAGCTATCTGAGACAGCCCTAACTGTTGGGGAATAACAAAAGTTGTTTAACTGGTCTTCAGTTTCATTGAAAGCAAACAGCATGGTATATTTATAAGCTTTATTTTAATCAGACGAGCACGAAGAAATTCGTCTTGCATTTTATGAAATGCTGTAAATGAGTCCTTTTAACGGACACAAAATTTCCCTCACCTTTTACGTTTTCTGAAAGTCTCTAAACGTATCTGGCGATTTCTATAACGATATCAATCGTAAGAGAATAAAATACAACTATCAAAGTCCACTTTGCTTTCATTCAATGAAATATTTCTAAATGAGTAAAACAGAGCAAGATCATTTGCAAAAAAATTAAATTAATCAAAATCACAGAAAAAGCAAGCTTTTTAAAGCAACCATTTTACTCCACTCACATACAACACGCTGGATGAGAAATCCAATGGTTTCCATTTCCATCATACAGCCTCCATACAACAATACAAAAAGGGATTATCATATATCATTTAATTTGACAATTCAAGTAAAAAAAAAAAATCATTATTATGCTTCTCTTTTGAAAAAAAGTCACATATCTCATCCAAGTAACTCATATTTTTGCAACAATGTGATTGTCCATAGTTCAAAAAGTTTCTTCAGATTATATTTTATACAATAAAATAATCACAACAATCTATTTAAGGATCAAAACTTGATTTCTAAGATAGAGGACAAACAAAAATATTGAAAAAAGAAAGAAAAAACTTAAACCTAAAACTGCTTTTAAAAATCATATAATCTGTCTTTGAATCTAGTGGCAGAAAAAAATCACACAGAGAAAGCATGATTGACTTCCTGACTTCCTTGCGTAAAAAGACCATAATGCTTTAAATGTTGGAAGTGCTGAGGACCAAAAGTCGAAAACACTTGGAGTGCTCACTGGGCTTTTGGCGATTATTATAAACATTCATGTAATCAACTGTGAAGTAGTCAAATAGGCCTTTCGGCAGCATAATTCAAACCATACCATTCAGACCCATTGTTTTAAAAAAGAGCAGCCTTTTACGCGTACAGACGTTTATATTCTGATAGACATAGAAGAACAATGCATAAACACAGACTGCATCTAAAAAAATGATTTATAAATAAAAAACGATTATGTATAGAAAGTAATGTGCAATAGGCGCAAACATTAAAATGTTCATACCTTAGTGTACATAAATGTACAAAAATAGTAATTTTATTGTTTTTGGACAGGATATAACCTTCTCTATCACTCTCTATCTCCTTCAGTCCTCTCTCTCTCTCTCTGTCTGTCTGTCTGTCTGTCTGTCTGTCTCTCTCTCTCTCTCTCTCTCTCTCTCTCCCCCTCCCCCCTCTCATTGCCCCTTTGATGTATACGAACCTTCAAATAAATACAATTTTAAAGAGGATACAAAATTTAACTCGATAGTCATTTTTTGGTTGTTACTTTGAAGTGTAGGAGCTTTCCATTACACTTTTGTATCTTTCAACTTAACTTTACAAGCACTACTAAGCAAGAAATCTACACTTTCTCTGTGATCTGTTGGACGGTATGTTAGTTTAACAACTAATTTCCTTATCACCACAACATTCAAAATATTCATGGCGTAAAGGCAATCATGAAATAGAACTGGAAATGTCTATTGGCTTGATCGTTTTAAGTTTCGTATCCCATGAATGTAATATATGTGGTTATATTTTTCAACAAAAAATCAGAAAGAATCGATGTAAAGTAAATTTATTCTTTTTTTCTGTGGAGTAGGTAATGAAATAATTGATTGATGGTGAATTTAATGTATAGATGATTATGAAAAGTTAGAAACCTTGAATTTGATAATAATAATAATAATAATAATAATAATAATAATAATAACAATAATAATGCCATGAATATACACTATATCATATGTATAAAATATATAATCTTTCTTTCTATTAGCGCATTGAATTACAAGAAAAGCACACCTCAATGCTTACGTAATTAGACATTATGAATTTCCTTTCATGTGGTATAATGTTTGAGCCAAACGAAAAATGCTGCAACGAAAAATGGCTATCTGGATAAAAAATCAAATATCACACCCACACTGAACGTAGTAGACGTTTTGCTCCCAAGCATTATAAGTAAAGAAGTGGATTGCAATATGTAAAGAATCAAAGAATATAGCACCATGTTTTGGCATATAAAGAGAATCGATATTACTCGCCGTCGGGGCATCATTTACACAAAACAAGATATTCTTATAATGTGCACAATGTCTTGCCTGAAACACACGCATACTATTGTCTATTGGCAATGATGACTTGAATCTCAACCACTATCTATTAGACTAGGCTATCTGACTCTCTCTCTCTCTCTCTCTCTCTCTCTCTCTCTCTCTCTCTCTCTCTGTCTCTCTGTCTCTCTATCTGACGCATACACTACCCCTTTTAACTATCTCACTTTGTAACGATTTAAAGAACTCAGTATTTTGTATTCTCTCTGTGTGCGTGTTGTTAGTCTTTATCCATTTAACCAGCCCCAAACCCTAATATTGATAGTGTTTCCGATGTCGAAGTCCCCTTGACATTTTTGAACAGTTAAAACGATAGATTCCAAAGTTTTCCTCGAAACTGCACACGAGCATTATGGAAACAGGGGAAAAATCGGGCATACTACGATTTATGGTTCATTATTATTAGAACACACATCTTGAAAATCGTGATTATTTTATAATTATTTGATTGTAAAGCAACTCTCTAAAATTTTCCTCTTTCTTTCTTCCACTATACATTATATTTTATTACAGCAACACTCTATTGCTTTGGTTGAGATTTTTTCAACGATCGCGCTCAATCCAAACTGTGAAAATATGAAAAAAATCAAACCAAACAGCAATAACAACAATCACAAAAACAACAACAACAACAACAACAACAACAACAACAACAACAACAACAACAACAGCATCAACACCAGCAAAATTAACAACAAAAGCAAGCGCATTTCTATACTTAAGGCGGATATTAACGAAAATACTGCTGGTGTTTCTATAGCAAACTACTGTAAGGCATAAGAGGCAAGACTGTACCAAAAATAGGAAGATGAAACTGACTAGGAAAGAGTTACTTTCAAAACTACGAAAGGATCTCTTTCATTGATAGAGACAATTTAAATTATATAATGCACAGACTAAGGTCCGTGTATAAATGATTATATTACATAAATCTACTAAACACAGGAAATAACGAAGCCGAAATGAAAAATGAATGTTTGACCACCTCATTGCTTGATTTTTAGCAATATTTCGCAGTACGAGGATGGAATTTCACATGGAGATACAATATGGTTTATCGACATAGAAACACTGGGCTTTTGTATGAAAATAGAATTCAGGCACTTACCAAACTTACTTGATAATTAGGGTTGAGATAACGATTTGTAACTTTCAAGGCATTCAAGGAAACACTTATTGAAAGATTGGCCGAATTCATTGAATTTTCAACCCTACTGCAAGATCGACCATTTCCACAAAAGCCAAAAAATTGATGGCTAAAATAAGTTTATAACACAAAATGCGCGACTTCTTTTGCAAAACAAATAACTGCAAAAAATGTGAAGAGTTTAATGAAACTATAACTATGGCAATCTGCGGAAAAAACAAGAACCGAACAGCTCAGATAACTTTTTGTTACTATGAAAGCATTTCCCAGTTAACCGGCTAGGCTTGTTACTCGAGAGAAGTCATACCAAGCAACATGGTTTGGTTGATCTACTGGTGAAGTCCAAGTGGTTTCAAAAACTGTTAAGGCCATTGCTGCCGCTCACTGGGGTCATGGAGGGGATGTTGTTGGTTGCTGAGGTCGCTGGGACCATGACCTGCTTGTACCCATTTCCAAGGCCCGGCTGTTGCTGCTGTTGCTGCTGCTGCTGTTGCTGCTGCTGGTACTGTTGGTGATAGCTGACGTTGGAGTTCATCATTGCGGGCCTGGGCGGGACCCCGCCAGAGGGCTTGCTCGCCGTGTTGTTGTTACTGGACGAGGCGCTGCTCGAGGACTTTGAGCTCGTCACAGAGCCTGCTGGTGACGATTTGTTGTCGGCCGCGATGCCGGGGTACTGGTGCTGATGGATGGGGAGGCTCAGGTTTCCACCGGGTCCATTCGACACGGCCCCTCGCGGGATCTGTACCTGACCTGAGTGGAGATTCAACACAGCGGGTTGGCCCCCAGGGTACTGAACGTAGAGGTTTGCAGGCTGACCATTGTAGAAGTGTTGTCCACCGATACCCCCGGGCGGGTGGGCCATGGAGGGCTGCATCGGCTGCTGCTGTTGAGCCAGAGTGTAAGCAGCAGCTCCGGGACCGATCCCGACTCCACCTGACGTCCCGTTGTAGGGCAGGCCAAGAGTCCCATCCATTCCGCTGGTGTAAGGCATGAGGTGCGGTTTGTACATGGATGGGGGAAGCTCTGAGTTGTTGCTGCTGCCAGTGAGCCCAGTCAGGTTGGTGTTGTTGCTGGGGCCCGTGCTGCTCTGGTGGGACGGCTGCGAGGACTGGCCGCTCTGCTGGGTGGAGCTCGAGTGGCCCGAGTTGCTGGCGGACAGCGCCGTCCACGGACCCGCAGCCGGCGAGGCTCCAGTCACGTTCACGTTCACGCTCAGCTCGTTCCGCCATGTCCGGAGGCGGGCGTGGATCTCACGGAACGGCGGGCGGCGCGCGGGCATCTCGTGCCAGCACTCGACCATCAGCCCGTAGATTCTGGCTGGACAGTCTTCAGGGCAAGCCAGAATCTGTCTGGAGCGGATCATCTCGATGACCTCCTGGTTGGAGAATCCATAGTAAGGCTGGAGACCGTAACTGAAGGTCTCCCACAGCACAACACCAAATGCCCACACGTCGCTGTCCGTGGTGAACTTGCCATAAAGGATAGCCTCTGGTGGCATCCACCGCACAGGGAGCAAAGACTTGCTCTGAACGCGGTAGTAGTCTCTATCTATCTCACTCTCTCATCACTTCATAAATTGTCGGTTTAATACTTTGCCGACAGTCAGGTACGTGAATATACGTTTTTTTTAATTAAAAAATTTAAAATGTTCTGCCCACTCCACACCCCCACCCTATCTCCCACGATTAATTATCTCCAGGTGGACGTGATGTCTGAGATGCGCCACCCTAACATAGTGTGCCTGCTTGGAGTTGTCATGAAGCAGTCGCCCATGTGTATGCTGTTTGAGTACATGGCGCAGGGAGACTTGCACGAGTACTTGTTGACCCACTCTCCGCACTCTGATGTAACTTCGCCTGAAGAGGATAGCGGGGTCGATGGCGGACACATCCTCGAGTATTCTGAGATGCTGCACATTGTGACCCAGGTCGCTGCCGGGATGGAGTACCTTGCCGGCCACCACTTCGTCCACAGAGACCTGGCCGCTAGGAATATCCTGGTCGGGGACGGTTTGACTGTCAAGGTCTCAGACTTCGGTCTCTCCAGGGACATATACTCGTCAGACTACTACCGCGTTCAGAGCAAGTACTTCACTGATCCATTCTAATAATACCCGAAAAAAAAGTTCTTTACACTGTAAAGTTAAATATTCCCAACAATAATAACTGAACCTATTATAGACTTTGCTTGCAATAAGACTACCAATAGTCCCAATATCTGCTCAACTTCACACTGAAATATTCTATATATATATATATATAAAAAAACACCACCTTATAAAGCCCCTTTAGAAATAGAAATATACTAATATCAGAAGACCCACCTCTCGGCGAAAGTCATTCTGGACCTTTGGAAGCGCGTTTTCTTTGAGAGTCTTCACAGCTACTTTGGATACTGAGCTCTCCCCATAGAGGCCCACCAGCTCCCCCTTGTAGACTTTCCCAAACGCGCCTTCCCCGAGCTCCTGCAAGAAACGGACATTGTTCATGGGGAATTCCCGAGCTCGCACCGCTGACTTTGGGTTCAGAGGGCTCATCTCCACAGGTTGCGAGTTCTGTTTGTTGACGCTGGGGCGAGCCGATCCCCTGAGAAGAAAATCATTGGACTCTAGAATGGATTTCTCTCGTTGAATTAAAAAAATGCGAGGGGATTGTATTTATAATAAAAATGGCAATAAATTAAAAAAACATTTATAAAATAGCTGGTTTGGTGTTGCAATTTTGTGTGTGTCAAAAAGCTTTCTCGGCTATGAATCGTACCTGGCATTGTTTTGTGATTTCTGGCAGAAGCAGATGAGCGCCAGCAGGATTCCCAGGGCCAGAGGTACAGTCAGAGCGGGGATGAGGATGTACATCAGTTTGTTGGAGCTGCCGTCGTCTGGAGAATGATAATAGATAAAATGATCATGGTGAACTACAACTGCACTTTTAATTTGGGTATTGAACAAAATTACCAGGGAGAGCCCCTCTACCCCCTCCCCCAATTAATGTTTTTTTAAATTTTTTTATTAAACTCCATTTAGTTTTTGCATGTTGCTTTCCAATACTTTTGTACAAAGCAGATAGACTGACAGAAAACTCAATTGTATGACTATTAATATTGCATCACAAGTTTGATAAGGCAAACTACCAATGCATATTTTCCCTGATAAATTAAAAAGAATGTCTGATGTGTTATATAAATATCAGAATCACCCACGTATGTTTTTGAAAGTCTTATGAGTAATTAGTAGTTCAATGTGACTATTCATTAATTTATTAACATCTAAAACCAGGGAGGAGCTGGATTTTGATATTTCCTTACTAAATTTACAATGATTCTGCCATAAGGAGTTTAAACCAAGGAATTAGGATAATAGCATGTAAGAAGCATGACAGAGCAAAAGACAAAATTGAAAAACAAAAAAGGCAAAAGAACAACAATAACAATAAGAACAGCAACAACATAAAAAACAACGACAACAATATCCAATACTATTTTATTTGTCAAGAAACTCATTTCTGTAAAAATGGACCATATGTATGTTTAAACTGACTTGATACAGTAATTGATTATGGCGGTAGATGCGAGCGGTGCCAGACATCTCAAGGTTCCAACGCTCTTCTGTATCTTAACGAGTTATAACCCAGACTTGACTGCTATGCCTGCCACACGGCTACCGTGCAAAAATTAATCTATTCACTCATGAGTATTTATACCAGGAGATTTTAGCCAGTAACAGAGATAGCATGCTCACGACTCAAGAACCCAAGTCTGCATTTCTATCTTCTAAACATCTCTAAAGCTGGAAATAATATTTACGCCTCATACTAACAGACTTAGACGGCAAGAGTACGCTTTTCTGTCGAAGGCTTTCTTTATTCCAGTATAAATATCAGTCGAAAAAACATGGTTACATTTAATTTTGACATCTAATATATACTTATAAAATCCTAGTTGAGAAGTTGAGTAGTTGAGTTGGTTTAACGTCCAACGTCAGCACTATAATCCTAGTTACGAAAGATGGGGTCAAAGACTTAAACTTATGAAGACAGACGCACACACATGGACGGACACGTTCAGTAAAAGTAATAGAGAGAGAAATGAGTGAGTGAAAGAGTGAGCGAGAGAGAGAGAGAGAGAGAGAGGGAAAGAGAGAGAGAGAGAGGGAGAGAGAGAGAGAGAGAGAGAGGAAAGAGAGAGGAGAGAAAGGAAAAGAAGGAGAGAAAGAAAAAGAAAGAGGGGGAGAGACTGGGAGAGAATGAGAGAAAGGGAGGAAGAAGAAGCGAAAAAGAGAGATAGAAAGAGAGAGAGAGAGAGAGAAAGAGAGAGAGGGAAAGAGAGAGAGAGAGAGAGAGAGAGAGAGAGAGAGAGGGAGAGGGAGAGATAGAGAAAGGGAGGAAGAGAGAAATAGAGGGAGAACAAAGGAGGAGTTGGCAGAGACAAGACAAAGACAAATACATAAACATATGAAGACAGACGCACACACATGGACGAGACACGTTAGACAAATACATAAACAAAGCGAGAGAGATGAGAAGATCAGCGACAGGGAAACAATCCTGACTTTAGAGCACTGCAAGGTTATCCACTCATATTCAAACATAGAGTGACATATTCACAATTCTAATCACCGTTTTGAAAAACAAACTATTATAATGAACCATTTATACTTTTAAATTGCCTTCCCTATCAACTCTCTTGTCTCCGCACTAATTAATATTGTCCCTTCACTTATATCTCTATCTTTCCTTTCTCCAGCTTATCTTTTTTCTCGTATCAGTCACCTTAACACTCACCATTCATCTCTCTGCCCGCCATTTGCGGAGAGTAGGGGCTTATCGCCCCTTGCACTAATCCCTAGAGGGCAGAACAAAGGCGGCGCTGGTGGCCAGCCTCTTACAGTGCGTCTGGCAGAGGAAACTCCCAGACCACACGGATTGATGCCGAGATGGCTGGCCGACATCTAGGATTAATTTAGCGCTTGCAGACGCCACACAGACAAGTATGACTGTCTCTCAATAAAAAATCGATTTTCCCACATCTTGAAAACTAAATTACCAGAACGCCTGGCATACAAGTGCGGATAAAAATAACTCAAGGAGAAAAACTCGAGAATTTGTTATCACACTTTTTAATGTTACCACACGACCTGTTCATCCCCTTGGTAACACTAATGCGGATTATGAGCTGGAGCTGAGCGGTGCTTGGAATACTAGCAGGCAAGAGAAACCTTTGAGAGCCCATTAGCACTTAAAACGTGTCATGAACAATCAGGTTCTTATGAAAGCGATCAAAGCGATCAAACGAAAAAAAAACAACGGATGTGGTGCTTGATGCTGTCACACATAAGTATCTTTGTGTCACTCTAAGTGAGATACGCCAATTTTTAAATCGTAGCGATTTACAATTGTTAATATGGCGAAGGCGTCATGGGGATCTCTGTAACTAATAACTAAAGTTTTTGTTGCTCACTAATAAATCAAAATAATATGTTGTTTATCATGTCGAAGAAGAATTAAAAAAAGGAACAGGAACAATCACATAATAAATCATTTTTACATACCTTAAGATATTGTTAAAAAAACAACAAACAAACAAACAACAACAACAACAACAACAACAAACAAACAACAACAACAACAAAATTAACATCAACAACAACAACAAAAAACAAACAGCAACAACAGCAACAACAACAACAACAACAAGAAAAACAAGAAGATATATTTGCGTTCATTTTCGATTTAAATGGAGTCTTTCAGTTTCTCAGAAAGAATCAGAGAGCGCCTTCTACAAGTCGACTTCTCAGTTTTATATGTATGTGTCAAAGACAGCTGGCCCGAGACATCTAGGTTTGTAAGGAACGGTTTTATAATCTCACTTTGGCTATATATAAACTGAAACGAGTTTAGCGCGATAGGAGTTCTGGTCACTGGAACTGGCATCCCTGCTTTGAATGTCAAAGATTTCCTGGAGATAATCAGCAAGAGCTATGCTAGTTCACCAGGATCATTAATTTTTGCGTGTCGTGTATGGTATTCCCCCTAGATAGCATCTAGCGTTTTTTAAACACAACAAAAATGCACCATAAAGCTATTAGGGAAAAAGGTAAAACCAAAGTTTTCTTTCATATTCTTTGGGAATGCCGGCTGTTAAGGTAATGACTAAAAGCATTCATTTTGGATCTTCTTGAAAATAGAATTTTATTGTAGTAACGCATGTTTGATTGGCTTGAACTTTCTAATTTACAATTTCTGAATTATTGAAATTTGTAAATTTCTTATAATTCTATCAATCGGTTTCATAAATAAAAATACAAAACTGAATCAAATAGATATACCCCACGTTTGTAAGAGCATAGTAAACAGAAAAAGAGTCCATCTGGACTCAATTCAATTTCTCACTTTTGTCCGACAATGATAAAACACATGACGACGATAATCAAGAACCTCGACCTGACCTCGACTTCCCCCAACCAATCTCCGCTCACCTTGAGACTGGTGCCTCTATCTCTCTCTGGCTGTCTCTGTTCATAAGATACTGGTGCCTATATAGAGACGGTGTTATCGAACATTTCTCGAAATGCCTCCTGTACTGTGTGCGTTTTTCCAGTGAGAGAAAGAAATGCTTTCGTTCAGCTTAAATGTATAATCCTCGTTGGCGTCCTTGTATTCACCTTTCCCTGTTTTGAAATTTACAACTCTTACATTTGTTTTTCCTTGCCTAGACCTTTTGTATTTGTCCTCGATTCTAACCCTCTATATTATTGCAATTCTAAGCAGTTTGCCTGGTAACAAAATCAAAGTCAGTGCTATTTATCTTCTTGCCCTATAATAATATTGTTTTGTCATACCCACCCTTCTAAATACTGTAACTGTTTGGCTCAACTTTGATGTTTCTATTTAATCAATTTGTGTGTGTATGTTTACGTGTCCGTTTGTTCTTAAATTTCAATAAGCACATTTATTTAAGTAAAGAACAGTTACAAAAATGAATGTCATTCTCTACTTTTTGCTATGTAGACAACATTCAAATGATTCTCGTTATTTGTCGTAACTATTGTTTTTAATACCAAACGTAGTACCTTAAAGTCCACACTTCTCCAGAACACCTATACGTTAAAAAAAAAGATAATCTAACATAATTATCACTTTTGATAACTTTTTTTGTGTGAGAGCTAGTGGCAGCGAACCTCTAACTCTCCTGCAACAAGGAAACTGTATATCCTAAGATCAAGCTTTTTTTCCTTGGACGTGTTCCGCCTGTCAGGTAGGTTAGCGCTTTTCTTTCAGCAAAATCTATTAACGAAATCTCTCCATCGCTCCATTATAGACAGTCCTAGAATCCTGATACAGCCGCCAACTGTGATAACTCTCTCCAACGTATCTATCCTACTGGCTTTCTCCTGAGATCGTCTTAGGATTTGTTTGGTAGTTATGTCCCCTGTAGCGCCAGGCCATACATCTTTCCGGCGAAACTTATGAGACCGTCCTTAGAGGAACTTTTATTCCTAAACTAAGAATCACACCTACTCACCCTTATCTTTCTGCTTTTCGCGGACTTCTGGTTTTAGGACAACACCTTTGGGCAGATTCGGCTTCCCAATGAGACCAAGTCTGACACAGTTGTCTCCTTCCGGCGTGCCCGGGCCCTTCAGGTTTTCACACACGGGCAGCGCTTTCCCTGGACAGAAAGAGAACGACACTTTATTGCAAACACGGTGGGGTGAGAACCTTTAAGTGTAAACGAACAAACGTCAAACGTAAAAAAGCATTTGCTTTGCCTAAGTCACACACGTACTATTTTCATTAATTCTTATAGCGGATACAGGAGTAAACGGAGAAAGCTCTGTGTATGAGAGGAAACCAAACCATATCTCTGACAAAACCCATATAGTGTTTATGATTGCTGTTTGATATTTAGCATGTCACACACGTACTATTTTCATTAATTCTTATAGCGGATACAGGAGTAAACGGAGAAAGCTCTGTGTATGAGAGGAAACCAAACCATATCTCTGACAAAACCCATATAGTGTTTATGATTGCTGTTTGATATTTAGCATGCCTCGATACACAGTTGTCTATTGTTGTAAATTATAGCTCAGAATGCAATCATAATACCGTCTTCGTTTAAAATAAAACAAAACGATCTTGCACTGACCAATGCTGTCGAAATTCTGGGCCATGAGATACTCTGCCCCACACGTGGATTTTTCCATGATTTCACACTCGTCTTTGCAGATCTGCCTGGACCTGGGCGTCTGGGCCGTCATGTCACAGAGCGGGAAGGCGTTGTAGCAGAGGATGGCGATACCGTACACCTGGCAGTCGCCCGTCAGCTTGGCAGAGTCAGCCATGGCGAAAGCGGCTGGAGTAGAGGCGAGTGGTGGGTATGGCGTTATGGTGAGTTTCTTCATTCATGTATGACACAAGCAATAAAAAAGAAATACCGTTATGGGAAACTTTATCATATAATTCGAAAAAAAATATGTTTTAATCGCCATTGGGGATCTCCAATAAGATTTGAAAAAGTATGCGAAAAACAGTGTAGGCCCTATTATACTGTATCTGAATAATTATATTGTGTGTTTGTCACCTGTGAAGCTGTGCTCCAAACTGCCCTGGGTCTGGCCAGACCTGAGGTAGATGTGGCTGTTGTTAACATAACTGCCACAGGTCACGCCATGGTACACGGTGCAGAAGCCCTCAGAGGGCGTGGTCCCAGGTCGAGGTCTAGGTCTAGCGCCGGTCGGGTGTCTTTCCTCCGGCTTGGTGGGTCTGGTTCTGTACGGTGGGTTCATAGGCAACGACTTATTAGCTTTGAATTAACTTATCACTTATCATAGCAGCAAATCAAACATAGTGTTTAACATGGCTAAAAATATAAGACGTGATTACGCGCATTCGGGCATCATCTCAAATAGCTGTGGAAAGATGCGGATGATCGCGGTTCTACCTGGTTCGTTGCACAAAGTACAGGCCTTTATATACAGTAATGGTATTAACGAAAACTTTATTAACTCGTTATTTAACACTTTCAATTTTTTACCCTAAACGAGAGGAGCTTTTTATCCGAATTTTGCTTGGAATTCAGCAAATTAGTTTAGAGATGCCTGGATCTAATAGAATCATATGCATGGTTTTGAATTCTAAGATGGAATTAATTAGTTTTCCACACCATAAACAATAACCATAATTGGTATTGCAGCCTATAAGACATGCGCTGTTTCACAAAAAACTTAATGTGCTTCATATCAAAGCTTTGCGTGCGCGAAAGATTACAGATAGCTTTTGTCTTGTAAAATGTAGTTTGATAGCTCAAGTCACCATAACTATACACTTACGGTTGCTTTGGCTTAGTGGTAGGTGCGTTTTCTCCATTCTCCCACACAATTTCGTTGTCGTATTTGCCACCAAAGCTGCAATATAACATGACTTTGTATTAAACAAAACAATAAGGTGAAAGCATGTTATCAGATAAAAAATCCACACGTTATTGATTACATAACGTTGAAAGCACCATAAAAAGAAGTTCGAAAACAACAATAAAAAACAAACAAACAAAAAACATTAATAAAAAAAGAATAACTAACAAATAAACAGTAGTAAATAAAAACACCACACACGATCACTATCATCAATTTTATAATGATATCTTTTATTTTCTTTACTTTTTAATTGCCTTTTTGTTGTGAAAAACATTTTTGAGGATCAATCCCTTTTTCGCCACCCTTAAATATTCATATCCGGACCTAAGCAGAATCACACCTTAAAGGATGACACATTTTGATTAAGCGTATTTTTACTAAAAAAAAAGTGAGAGCTTGATATCACGTTAAATATTATTGTGTGGCATCAGATCTATTTTCCACGAAACGTTTTGGTGCGAAAAACTTGTTTGTCCAATCATATGTTGACATGGCCACGGCTCTTTGACTTAAAGCAACGCAAACAGTGCATAAATATCTTTTCCGTTAATGCCTTAACTACATTTTTCCTCCATAATTTCTTCCTGGTCACCTGCTCCTTTAATTCTCTGAGCGCCCCCAAGGCTTTGGGAGAGCCCGATAAACTGTATATCGTGAGTGTCGACATCTGCCTCTCTGGTGCTGCCAGCGTTTATAAATTTACAGGAAGTTAGCCCACTGCCTCCAAGTGCGCCGGCGCCTCAGGGGTGAAGAGACGATAACTCTCTCAGCGGGTGAACAGGTGAAGATAGCCCAGCTCGCAAGTCACGAAAGAGGCTTAGAAGGTTTATAATTTTACTTGGCTATTTATTCTGATCTTTGACTATCAACGGTTAAAACGCTTTTACGCTCACCTTGGAATAGAGGAATAGATGCGTTTAATGATACTTTTTGGTAATACCACTGTAATAAACCCAGTGCGTTAGGCAAGCGTCTAATCAAAAGTGATTGTGTTTATAAAGAGTAAGTGCATTTCGAAGGAAGACAACCATTTTATAAATTCATTTTTGAGACACCAACCATTCAATTATTTGGTCACTATACGTGAACATTTTGAAAAATGCAATGATGGTATTGATTTTTCAATGAAAAAAGCCTCTGAAAAATACACAGTCTCAGCCCATTCAGGCAAGGTTAAACGAACAAGCACATGTATTGGCGAAACTACAACCATTATCAGATATCCGCGCCCTCGGTATAACCTAGCTGCTGACGTACGACATTAAGAAACTAACCTTTGCTTTATTTTATTCTATCAGATATCTGGTTCTGCTGCAATGGTCATTGTTTTCGCTATAGCAAAATTCAAAAAGCTACAGGTTTTTTTTTAACTCTCGAATTGTGCCTCAACACAAAGCAGAAAAAGAAAACCTAATGATTAATAAATTAAACATTTAATGAAAAAAATCAATGTGGCGAGTACAAAAAGTAACAGCAACAAATAGACAATAACAGTTTAACTAAAACAAATGAACCAATTAAAATTAAGTTATGTGATAACCTTTCTTTCATATTCGCGCCCAAAGTTAACAAGTTGTTGTTGATTTGCATGCCGTATTGTACAAAAGTAGAGGAAGAGAATCATTTCTACACCCAATGCTTTTTTCTAGCTAGGTTTGTCTGGGTGGAACCATTAGCTGTTAGTAGCGATCTCCGCATTCTGGTCAAACAGCACCGCAGATTACATTCACTAACAGGATTCAATTTCTTTCTTATTCGCGCCCAAAGTTAACAAGTTGTTGTTGATTTGCATGCCGAATTGTACAAAAGTAGAGGAAGAGAATCATTTCTACACCCAATGCTTTTTTCTAGCTAGGTTTGTCTGGGTGGAACCATTAGCTGTTAGTAGCGATCTCCGCATTCTGGTCAAACAGCACCGCAGATTACATTCACTAACAGGATTCAGGAGAGGGGCTGTAAAGTGAATTAGCTTTTGCGTCCACACGCTCGCATCTAAACCGAGGCCCTTACGTTCGACGACAGAGACAAAGGACATTATTGAAGGTTGCGACAGTTATTCTCTACTTGCCCTTTGGAAAAAAAGAACTGCATTGTAATCTTTTCGTTGTGTGACAATATTGGTTTTTCTTCCACGTAATAAACCAAAGCCCATCTTCTCTAAAGAAACGTGTTGAAGATGCAGATATTATTAAAAACAGTAACTCAGAATTTTTCTTTCATCAAGGACAAAGAGGACAAAAGGAAAGTCAGATGGGCTTCCCCATTTTTCATCACTATTATCTCGACTCCATTAGATTAACACGTTCTTCAAAACTAATGAGCTGTATTAAAAGAACACCCCCCCCCCAAACAAACAAACAACAAAAAAACATCCAGCCAAAACAACAACAACAACAACAACAACAACAAAAAACGAATGAAATGACGACAAATAAATGTCAGAACTAGTGTTTACTGACCATGGCATACCAATGTGCATTAAAAAAATGTAACCGAATCAAGCAACAGTCTGAACAACGCGCCGGTCTGGCTGGCAAAGCGATTCTAACACAGCTTGAATTTCTGTTCTTTCTGTCTACATATTTACAAGTCATATCGCACATAATGCATAGCCAAATCCATAAATATCAGCCTAAAAAGTCACCAGTAATTTTTCATCTCGATCAAATCCGAAATAACTTGGGATTTTACTGGGATTATAATATCCAACAAGAGAGAGAATCAAAGACTTTATAGCTTTTAAAAGAAGCTGAAGGCAATACTGCAGAGCCTCATCGTTATACACCATAACAATCGACCGGTTGGGTCTAACTCACCTCCCGGTGTTTGTCACGTCCGTCGGATCCTCACTGCCGATTTCGTCGTCTCCTCCACCTCCTCCGCCTGCTCTTCCACCTTCATCCTCCGGGGGGTCCTCTGTGGAATAAAAGGGTGAATGATTTAATCTTTTGAGTGAGCTGACGCAAACGGTAAAGCATTGAAATCTTGAAATCTTGAAATCGGTACGTATCCGTTCGAGTCCATGATTGGACGAAATTCATTTGTTTGATTTCGCCACTTTTGTTTGAGTCGGTGTCAGTATGATGTGAGCAGCTGAGGCATGAGTCTTTACGTCATACTATTGTCTCGTGTGTTGCTAACAGGTAAACTTTCTAGACGATAATCTTGAGACCCGTTACCATTCTACAGGATCCTCACTAGGAACCGAGGAGATGTTAAAACTATGAAAGAGGCTCTCTCCTACTCATTATATTTACTAGTTAAGAACCCACGAAATTCGGGGGGATTATGGGATGGACAGATACATTTCAACTGCGCTAAAACTCAAAATTATGTCTCTTCAGAATCTATACCTTTAGGAATTCAACACGTTTCCACGAAGAGGCAAACAAACTCTAATCATGCTTTGAATAACATCTTTATAATCTTTTGTTTTGTTTTCTCGTTTTTGCATCTTATTGCTATTACAATGTACCCACATGCTGTTAGTTAATTTACAGACCATAGAGTTTCTTTAAGTACACTTAATTGTATCCTCTGATTTGACAATAAACGTAACATTCTAACGAAATGGTTCAGTGTACACGTAAAAACTTTGGCGATTACAAAAATTAAATATTTTTCTGCCTGAACTTGCTTCCGAGAATCAGTATTTGTAGACGTCCATCTTATTGGTGCACTTAAAATGGCGGATGTCTTAGAGTTTCCATCTGCGCAGCTTGAAGATTATGCCAACGAAATCTATGACACTTAAATAATGCATCGCACATTAGTAGAATTCTCCCCCCCCCACACACACACACACTCCCATTTCCCCACCCCTAGCTCAAAAGCCTTTACCATATCAATGTTGGTTTTATCTCCATTATAATAAAATGATAAAAATGCTCGTTTATTTCTAAACTTACCGTCTTTCACCATGACATAGGCCCTTGTCATCTTTGATTCAAACTGGTTGGAAGCTTTGCAGGTATAGAAGCCAGAATCGGATGGTACCGCTTTTGAAATTCTGAGCCTGGTGAAGAAATAATTAATACATCTTCTTAGAGGGTGTTTGTACAGGTTTGTGTTACGTGCACGTCATAGATAAATTAATACATGTGCTCATGTAATCATGAGCACAGGAGGCGGTGATCCAATGCTGGAGCACGTTGTTTCTTATCGGAAGGTAGCGCGTTCGGTGGCTGCCCAGGCTGCAGAATTTTAATCTCCTAGTTGACTCGCTGTTCGCATGATGTGACCTGCTAAGTCTGGGTATCCCGGCCGAGGTCCCGTCGTCGCATATGGTTTTTCTTAATACCTAGAACGTGTGCAACTAGGAGACAGCTCAGCTAGATCTCATCAAAAAGAAGAGATCATGGTTATATCATATGTTTACGCTTTCTCTCCTCCCCCCTCCCCCTACACATTAGATTAAATTGATATTTGGCTCCAAAAGTTTTAATTTAAGGAAATTTTTTTTAATAAAGAAAATATTCTGTATAAATGTATATAACGTAAAAATATCAGCTCATTTTGACTCTAATGTAACGTATTGTGAATAAAGTGTGATCGAGGCAGATATTGAAACTAAAAGAAAACTTGTGATGTACATTTGTAAAGCCAGATGGCATGAAATAGTGTTGTCTATCCTTTTATATGTCTTCCCCTACAGTTAAACTAATTATTTTTGTTCTTTTAGTTCAGTACAAAGAATCTGTGGGGATCTTTAAGGAACTTAAAGCTGCTATGGGTGTGACATTTACCCATTTTAGTCTTTTTTGTGTAAATGATAATTATGATATGCATGCATCTGTTTTTGCTTGCTGGTAAATATTATAACATCACCGTTAGCAAAGTTTGGTCACTGTTTATTATGAGAGGAAACTTTGATGGCAGTCAATGCATTTGAAAATAATGTGAAACTTGACTTCATCCCATTACGACCATTCTGGCTATATCCTCACAGCTCTAACTAACCTCACTACCCTCGCATAGGTTGCCTCCTTTTCTTTCACTTCTTTAGCTTTTCAGGTTTTTTTCCTTCTTTCACCATCCCCCTCTCGCCTAACCCCTCTCCTTGGCTCACTAGCTAGATATAATCCTGATGTCCAAAGAGACTAACAGATCAACAGATAGACACTGACAAATTCATTGTATAAATCCAGAGGTGCAAGTGCCAGATCTACAGTGCCTGGTGTGGTATTTCCGTGTAAACCAGTAGGGCAGCATGCACGACGGCTCAGGGATTACCACCGAGTGCTCAATTGATGGACTTGCGCACAGTTTCCAACATAAGCGTCACTGCATGCTCGTGCAACGATGCCGTAGTATGATGGCAACGTAGAGGGACAATAATTTATCTCTGTTGATTCATGGCTCTATCTTTTCCACAATTATGACTTTCTCGCAACATGCTTTCTTTGCCTCTAAAACGTTTCCCTTCTCATATATTTTTTATTGCAATGGATCTCTTCTTTTTATACCATTTATAAGAAAAAGGCACATAAAACCAAACAGCGATCATAATGGAATTTAAACAAATAAAAAAAACCTTTCAAGGAGCCAACTCTGAGCCAAGTTTTTAGCTTTAACATTACAACAAAGGCCTGCTATGACAGCGATAAATAGTAACAGCTCTGACTTTATCACAAGGAGAAAGTCAACTTTGACATTTTGTGGAACAAAAAGGTGCGCCTAAAAACAGAATGATAATACTTAAAAAATGTTTGATAATCTGGGAACCCTCTTTAAAGTTCAAAGAAGTGTTTTAACGTATACTAAAGGAAAAACAACAACAACTAGACTAAAATATTTCACATGTTTTCTTATGCTGAACTTTATTCATGAAAGACTGTTTCTGTTAACTGCCAAGACAGAACATTCCCATACATATTAAGCACGCATATCTGTCGGGGTTTATTTTGTTGAGCACCTAATTATTAAGCAATCAGATTTCTACCTTTAGTGGCGTAACAAAGTTGCATGAAACAGGACTCAATTACATGCGTTGGGCTATCAAGATATACTTATTGCTCTTGCTTATTTCTCTTTCCCTTTTCTCTCGCTAGTCATCGAAATCATTAGGAGAATCTAACGCATAAGCGGAAAAAATAAACAAAGCCATTAATTTGATATTGCGCAGGCACACCCTTAAATAGACTTACACTCCACACTATTTCCTACCTTCCCCCCACCCCAAGCATTTCACACTGTCAACATTGTCTGCAGGGCCCATGCTTTGGCATTCGACTCAATCGGGTAACCTGTATAACTGATAAAGTTTATAATTTGTCCAAACAAAAGAACACAGACAATAGCATGCCAACTGGAAATTTAATGTTAAAGTTGCATACGCACGAAGAGAAAAATCATTACTGTCACTGCCTAACACCCTGAGGAAGATGACCCCTGCGTTGTATTCCTTTTCATTAACACGTCGTTTTAAAGACGAGGTTAAATGTTTATATACGTGGCAAGACAGGGGTGTTAAAAAAAAATTCCAGAACCTGATCACCGCGGTCTAAAGTCCGCGACTTATGGGTATGGGAAACGATCGTTCTTTAGCGAGCTTTTTTCGAAACAAGAATTCAGAGATAATTAACATTTGGATTGCAATTGAGAAAAAAGTAAAAAGAACTCTGAAGAAATGTTATGCATTTCATGAGTAATACCAAAGAGTGTTCAACTTACTTTGATCCCCAATTGGTGTCCTTTGGGGCGAATCTCTTGCCCATTTTCGACACTGGTTGGTTATCCTTGAACCATTCATACTTTGGCTTCGGGTTGCCTTGAATGTCGCACTGGAGCCGAATGGTCTGGGATCGATACCGAGTCATATTACTCAGCTCCTGGTCAATTTTCACGTGACCCTCTGCAAAAACAATACAAAAATCAGCGTATAAGGAATTTTTAAAGACAATCGAGAAACCATAAAAATATAATACGCGGAACAATTGAATTAAATAAGAGTTGAAGTAACATATTCATTTAATTAACTTGCAATTAAAAAAAATTCTTACGTAGTTATGTTATGCAAAACAAAAGGCTAGAGAGCAGTAATTAAAAAGGACTTCAAAAAAACAAAGAACAGAATGATTTCATGTTTACGCAGTCATAAAGCCAACTCCGTATCGACATGTCAAAGACGCTGATAATTCATTCAGCCCACAATGAAATGTTTAGAGTACAAACTGTTTTATTCATCTATACTTAAGTTCAAGGAGTTTTTTTTAAAGAGATTTTTAGTCCATTTGGTAGACTTTTTGTTGTAAACTGCAAATCTTTAAGCCCGAAAATGAAACGGAAGCTTTTTGCCAGATGTATCACCGATTCCTAACCCAGTTAAGAGCAACTGGTGTACCGGAAATCATTACAAGGGTAGTGTTTCTGAAATATTCCAATATGGAATAACCGTGCGTAAGTCGGAGATAGGTGCCAGCCTGCAGCCGTTTACTGGGCAATCTTGTTTATAGTGTACGAAGAAAACTGTGAGCATCTTGAGCCGATCAAGTCATCAGTCATTTCTCCCTTAACACTAGGCCTGACATTTTGCATGGTTAAACTGTAATCCACCAGGGACAAGAGAGGAGCTGAGTAAAACTTTGAGAATTCTATCATAGCTTAGTGGTAGGCCATAACGGAAGGAGTTCAAAGTGTGTCTGTAAAGGAGTGAGAGGTGCGAGGGAGAGAGAGAAAGATAGAGAGAGAGAGAGAGAGAGAGAGAGAGGGGGGCGAGAGAGAAGGAGAGATAAAAAAGAGACTAAAGGAGATACATGTATGTAAAGAAACAGCGGTTGAGGTAGGTGGAGAAAATCCGTTACTTCTTTACAAATTTGATTTTCAAAAACCTTCATGTCCATAACTCTAATTTCTACATGTATTTTGTTACAGATAAGAAACAAGCCAGCCCATAATTATGAATGAATATGTGAAGAAACAGTTGATACGCGTCTATGTCTATTGCAACGCGTAGCCATCCTATACCATTCACCTTTAACTGCCTTTGAAGCCGCAGAAGAGAAAATTGACATTCTACAGACCCAGAACAGATGGTGCGCGCTGGGACGCCAAGTTATCAATTGGGTAAACATAGGTCAGGAATTGTGACAACTGATTGGCCCAGTGACCGATGCTGGAGATGAGCTCGCTCTCTCCCTCAATTCCCCACGGTAGTCATTAGGGATTTCTCAAGAAACCCGAAACTGACAAGCTTTCCCTCTACAGGTGCTTTTCCAGAGTATTCGTGTGTGGCATTGTCGCCAGACAGGTGAGAACGCCCTGTATTTAGAATCCTTGGGGACTAACTTGATGTTCGAGTTTTAGTGCAACCAAATGCTTCGTTCGGCTTTTTTAAGGGGACGCACCATCATAAATACAACGGATGTATGAAAAAGAAAAGTTGCCTGGTTAAAATTTACAGGCTAGAAAAAAACCGCACATGCATCGCGTTTGAGAGAAGCAATAATGCATAACATCCGATCAATATTATCTTTAAAATCGTGTATAAAACAGGCGTCGTAAACCCACAAGAGCGGCACGAAAAGTTCAAAACATAATCTTTAAAAGAAAAACGTCCAGAAGCGGTGAACCCACATATTTTAGACTATTGTAAATGTTCATATAAGATACAAACACATGAAAACAAAAAGAAAATGTCAAAATGAAATTAGTCTCTATTTTTTATATTGAGGTATTTTTTCTACATAATCATTAACAAGTAAAAGTTTTTAGTGGAAACTTGTATATAAGCAGACTTTTTATATAATGCAGTAACAAATTTCACCTCACGACATCTTTTCGTTCATTCTGTAAATTAGATTCCAAAGGTAAATAATGGAAGGTTTAAGTTCATTCGGTACAATCATGCAGTAATCTAATTATTGATTCCCAAGAGGCCAAAAAAGATGGTGAGTCACCGTGTCAGAATAAATCACACTGAATTTATCAGAGATAATTGCTAAGGTAAAAAAAATATACCAGTTAAAAAAAGGAAAGAAATACCTAAGTTGCTAGGCTGGCGGGGCGGAAAATATTTCCGTATGTAAAAGTGGCAAAGGTGCCAAATCGCGCTTGTGACGAGATATAGGATAATATAATGGCACAGTTTTAGCATTCATCATGCCACCAGAGGAGCCAGATGGTCTAGCTTAAAGTTCACTGTCTGAGGCAACCAACCTGGAAGTTATGCCGGATGTACCAGTGTTCGCTGGGAAATGAATCTCATATTAAATCCAAAATACCAGTCTATAGATGTAATTATCACCAGCGGTTTAGAGGCATTAAGACAGTGCATATCATGGGATCACCTTATACTTTTTTATCTAGACACTAGCTACTACTATGATTGTTTGAAAATAACTTACAAAGTATTTAATTTTCTTAATAATTTACCTCAATATTTTATTATAAAGCCCCCCCTCCCCTTTCCGGTCTCTCTCTCTTTCTTTCTCAAATACATATAATTATCGAAACATCTTATTTAGCACTCTAGCAATTTTCTCCACTCTCTCCTGTTCTGACTCTACCTTAAGATATAACTGCGCCCCGATAGAGGAACCCCTTCTTTTTTTTCCTCCCCGTTTTAAAGATTCAATTAATACTTGGTGCAGAACGAACTGGAACGATCTATGAGACAACGGGGCGCCAACAACAATTCCTCTCCAATTTGCATATAAATCTATCGGCTCAAGAAACATGCTTAACACAATCATGTGTGCTAGAGATACGCTGGTGGGAAATCAGGATTGCATTTACGATAACAAAGAATCAATTATCATAATGGTAAAATAGGACGTGCATTGCGTTTGAGAGATGTATTAATGCATCAATATCAACATTGCAAGCGAATTGGAGACCGCTAATCTTTTAAGTTATCCCTGTTATTCTTGTAGGTAAAAAGTCGTTTATTGAATATTTGATTTTGAGAAACTGGAGACAATGAATTGTCATTAAAAAATAAATAAATTAAGAAACACGGTATGGTGAGAAGAAAAAGAACGGCTTCCCCATAAAGTTCAGATTCTCATTTTTCCTCAGCGAACAAAGAGTTACATTCCCAAGAACTTTCTAGTTCAATTATACAGTTATGGGTGTATACAAGAACTATCGCTAGCTTTGCTTGTCCATGAAAAACGGATTCTTGCCTTGACAACGAGTTTGAATTCCATTTTGAATACCTAATTTCAATATTCGCCTCCCAGGAAAAGGGGTTCTATTTAAACACATCATTTACGCCCCCTAATCTGCAACTGATCTCGGAAGATCCCTAACACTTAAAGTGATATTTTCAATTTCATTAAAGTGCGCATGCGACAATCTTGATCCTGATAGCCGCTTATCACTCGAAGTGGATACCGGATCCAAGACGCTGAGACAGGCGCGCTACCTACTGGCGATTATGTAGCTACAATAGACCTAGCAGCAGGCAGCCAGGGAGCCCGAGACCTGAGCCATAGCCGCCTAGAACCAACGTTGTAATAAAGGGATATGTGCCTGAGCCCTTAGCGTGCTGCTTCGTTTTCCCCGGCTGGCCACCGCTTCAGACCTATCCAATCCCCGCAGCAATCCGAGATAACCGGGCCGACATTTTGATTGCACGCGATAAACTCCGGCACGGAGCCCCGCACTGGCGAGTTGACGGACAGCCAAGCACCGGCAAAAGTCTTAGTGCATAGAATACGACAGCATCAAGTGTCAATTAATGTTTCAAAAGGTTTTATGTAATTATATCCTTCTTCAAAAATGCTTGGTACTACAAAACACATAGCGCCTTAGTAAAATTTTACATTTTCACAAATCAAGGAGTGAAATTGGTGTGATTATATGCAATCATAAAATAGGAGGATATTTCGGTATTTATTAATCAACTAGTTATCGGGCTGAATTTCTACGGATCAAGCGTTCTTAAGTCATAAATAATTGAAATTATGCATGGCCCTCAGTCTGTGTTAAAAAATAATAAGAATAATGTACCACCACACCACAAAATCATACATCTATAATCATTATTTAGGTTTACGGAAAATACAGTACATGTCCTGAAGCCCCAGATAAACATGTCACTAAAGTAATTGGAAAAGCTTTCATGTAAGTAAACAGCAGATGTAAACACAGGTAAATGACTTTATTTGCACTGCACTCGGTAAACTGAGAAGCACCTGTCTTGATGCAAGGTGTTTTAAGTGCAATAAATCATCGCTCATGGAGGAAGGAGTCCGTTGGTTCTTGACATGTGTCAACGAGTGGACGTCGCCAGATTATCTCACCCGAATCGGAAGATAGAAAGATAAATAGCTGCATGGGTAGCTGGGCAGATAGATTAGATAGACAGATCGGATACAGCGAGAGAGAGAGAGAGAGAGAGAGAGAGAGAGAGAGAGAGAGAGAGAGAGAGAGAGAGAGAGAGAGAGAGAGAGAGAGAGAGAGAGAGAGACGGGTGAAGAGGCACAGTGATAAATTGTAAAGATACAGAATATTTAAGTAAAAAAAGATTCTAAATTTCCTCCAAGAATATTAAGTTTTAACAAACCTACCATGAAGTAATTATTATTAATCTAGATGGTCCTTCAATTAAATGAATTATGAGGAGCCTAAGATTTCTAATAGATGAGTGTTAAATACGTACATCCCTTTTAAAACGTGGAGCACAGTAAAACCGATAAATACGGCCTAACAAACTTCTTCACAGGGTTAACAAAAATTATAATTTCAATATTAGATCTGGTCTCTGTGAATTTTTGAAAGTCAAATTATCTGTTTTAACTGAGTATTCGAACTAAAATAAGCAATCGAAGCTGATTTGATATCAAATAAAAACAAAATCAACAGTTCTCAAGCTGTGCCTGCAGTTCAAGACGTCGGCATTATGACTTTCCCAATTTCCGGCCCACTGTTAGAGAAGGGCGACAACCATCTTCCAGGTCTCGACCAACACATGAACACTAATATTGGGGTTATTCACCGGAGTTGAGTGCGGCCCACGCCCACCCGCGCAAGGCACGGCGGAGGCTACGCTTTGTAAACAGCAGCCTCGCACAGAGCGTCAACAATTTAGCTAAAATGCTTTCAGGTCCACGAACATCAAGCTTTCCCCATGGCGTAGTATACCATAATAATTATCGTGCTTGCTGCGTTCTACGCCTACCTAGGACTAGCATAACTTGGACAGTGGGCATTTTATATTTTTGTTAGTTTCAAACGAAATGTTAAAGTACATGTCCATTCTTACGTTATCACCTACTTGCGCAATGTAATCATTTTTACAATTCTTATAAACAACACCCCATCCCAACACGTCTACCATATTCCATCTTCATTAAGGCTGTATTAAAAACTTGTTTTGGTAGGCCTAACTAGAATGCGGAAAATAAATCCTAATTTCATAAATCTCCTTTTCTTTTTTTCCTAAAAGGATACGCTAAAAGACAGAGAAACTTAAGTGACTCTAAAATATATCCCATATTTGTTTTACACAAATTTTGCTGAAATACATGAAACACGTGAACCTATGAAGCAGACACACATTTTTCACTCTTAAAAATATCCTCTACTAAACCATGCACCCAATAAAAGCGATACCCTTATTATAAAATTTCAAAGACTTGTGGATCTCTCTAAACATCTCCGCGTCTAAAACCTAGGGACCACAGAACAAGTCAAGTAAGATACATGTACTGCAACTATTATCTCAGAAATTTAATTCACAGAGTTTTTAAAAAGGCAAATTACATTTTTTTCTTCTCCTTTTCGAATGATTCAATGAGTTTCCAATCTATTCTTCCATTTACTCTTAATTTAAAGGTTTCTTTGAAGGCAATTCGTTGGACAAAGAAGTTGAGCGACCGCGCGGAACAGGGACTATCAAATCTTGTAATCTACCACAGGGCCCAAGTCGTCTCGACTCCGCTTTGAAAAGAGATACCGTGACTGTGATTTATTGACAGGGCCCGGAGGAAACTCCGGAAACTTGAGAATCGGGGCTGTGAACAAGAAGAGATGGGGAACCGACATCTCATGAATTTCCATAGTAGGTGGGAGTAGGATGAGACGAATCATTGCCAATGTTGGAACATGAACAAAATTTACTTTGGATTAATAAGTAATAATAAATTTGATGTTACTTCTCTGTCCAAATATACCGCCCAAGACATGGGAAAAGGAAAAAAAAGGATTTCAATATGCTCCTAGTTAACCACATTTAACTTAAGGTAAATTAGAACAAAAACGTTTATTTTATGTTAAATGGCACGAAGGTCATAACGGGCCCTAAAATCGGAGTTGTGTTTTATCAATTATTCATTTTATCCTTTAGGTACTTACAGTTCATAACTTATGCATAGAGCAGATTTGAAGCTACACTGACTATACTGCCATAAAAGTGGTGCACCCCCACCCCATCCCAAACAGACTCATGTGAGAGAGCCATGGAAGATGATCCAACCTCAATTAACAGCCACCAGCGAAAGCGGAACGGGCAGCACAATGGAGAAAGGGGCACAACTCGAGGTGCGGTAGTAGCGAGGATGGGAGGCATGTCGTAAATTTGTTATGGATACTAACATGGTCTCTCCGCCCACAACCATCAATTTTCAGCAGAATATTTCTTTGGAGAAATCTCTTTGTCTCCTATTCCATTCCCTTTTTAGAACGTGTGGTACATCTGACCTCTTCATCCCTCTCCCTCACCCCACAAATACCTCTAGCACCCTCCTTCCTCACTGCACTCCAGGATCCAAAGCACCTCCAGTCTCAGTGCTCTTGTGACTGTGGGCACTACTGAAGTCTCTCTATTTTCATTTTCCTTTGAATGGAATGTCATAAAGAGGTACACATCGAACATGTCGGTATTAAATCTAAATAAGATGATAACGATATTTTGTTCACAATTACTGAAACATATATGTGAACAAAATTAAAAAGCATATAAAAATCATTAAAAACAACAACCCAACATAATTATAAAGTGCACAGCGCTGAAAAAAAACTTTGTATACAAAACATTAATTATTCAATCAGGATAAAGTTAACAGTATCCCCAAATTAAATGGCTTGCATTAAACTCCTTACTCAGTTTACATGGAAAGTGCCGTGTAATACTTGGCTTTATTACACACCTATTTGTCATGTCAGCCATTTCATCTAAATTCTTTTTGGAATTTTTCGAGATCAAAACATTCGTCATGAGTTTGTGTTCTAAGATAAACCGTGATATAGAAACAAAATGTATTAAATAATGCTAAATACAAATATTGTTGATTTTAATTACATATACCAGTGTTGAATAATTGCAATTTTCTCACAACCTTAACATCTACTTTATTCAAATGTTAAAAAAAGTAATTCTGACAAGACTGGGCGCAAATACATAAAACAACAACAACAAAAACAACAACAACAACAACAACAACAACAACAACAACAACAACAACAACAACAACAACAACAACAACAACAACAACAAAATCCAGTTTAACTGAAGAGCATTTTCCACAAGTCATACTCAAAGTGTTTTATCTTTACTAAGGATCAGCACCAAGAGAGAAGCCAACAACGTGGCAAGAACAACACAGATCTTGATTTTATTATGTCGCCAGCCCAAGTTGTCTTACAAGGATAGGTGAAGAGGGCTTGAATCGTTTTATCGCTGAGAAAAAGTAATTTGCCAGATAAAATGAAGTGACAGACGACCGAAGATAGCACAAGTGATCTATGGTTAGTGGCAGGTGGAACTAACGCCGAGATTTGTCAGTGCGCGGTTCTGGGGAGAGCGGGGCTGTGTGCTAGGGTCCAAGGTGAACTCCCTATTGGAGAAGTCATGGGGCCAGAACAAACGATATAGAGCCATAATGGTTCAATTAAATGATAAGGCTTGGGTTGATTTGGTTAAATGCATGAGGATTTATGTCACATCTTGTTTTAACAAAAGCAAAAGAAAAACACAACAAAAAAATCAAGAACAAAATCAGCAGTAACAACAACAACAACAACAACAACAACAACAACAACAACAACAACAACAACAACAACAACAACAACAACAACAAACAAAAAAGTGCCTTAAAAAGGTTTTAAAAAATACTAAAAATTGTTTTCTCTATTGTCATCTGAAAGCCTTTACCATAATAGATATCCCCAAATCACTAAATTTTATTTGAAGAATAAGCAAAAGATTCACCATGTCCATACTATTCACAATTTCATTCGGAATATTGATACGGTTAATAACTTCTTTTAAACCATTGCAGTTGACACGACACTAATGGCATTTTATTTAATTAAACTTTCGAATTCTTTAAAAGCAATACTATCCACAAAACGCCCATGCAGCAGTTTTCGTATTTTTCTTATATCCTGAAAACGTTCAATTGCTATTTTATGGTCGCTGTAGCCGTCTTTTAGTCTAAGAACAACAACCATACAGAATTATAATTATATTCAGTCTCCTTTGCTTTCGTCTCAATTTTAAATGTACGGTTGACATTTTCCAGCTCTCACCTAAGAGATAGGTATCACCTTATTAAAATGTTATAATACTACTGATTATTTGCAACTATCTGTAACTGATCAGAAAATGAGTTTAGTGGTTTATTTATTTAATGTGTGTCGACTGCTTAACTTCTGTCCGGATATTATCATTCTGTAGATGCAGTTGTTGTGCCAATCAGAGCAAGTCGGCGCCGAGTTATTCGGTGCAAGACCCTCTGTCTTTTCCCTCTATGATAACAAGAAACACGGGCGGAAACTTTCTTGCATCATTAAACACCATAATCTAAAAAATTAGTTGGCTAATTTCAATGATGCCAATCTGACTCCGCAACTGACGCTGCGATGTTAGCAAATCTGCTGAGTATGGGGAGGAAGACACTGCGCCAGCTTTTCTCAGTAATTGCTTTTGATTTTCAACTCTTCGACCGCTGATTTATTCCCACACTTGAAATGTTTCTTTATCATTTCATCATTATTTAATTATAGTGTACTGAATTTAGGCTTCATTTTGGCCCTACATATTGAATAGTTGTGGGAGTCGAGCTGCATACAGCATCCAAATACAAAATCTTCTACTTTGACATTTTAGGTCATAGAATTATTAAGTGTAAATTTCATAACGGTCCCAAGATTTAATGGGTTCGGTTCCTTTCAAGGCAATAGGCGTAGATTGTTACCCAAACGGGATCAAAGGATTAATGCGAGGTGTGAGGCAACGGTTACTGGTCCACTACCGATAAAACCATTGATGTCCGGTCAGGGTCTTTGTGCGGTTTATCGGAATGCTGGACATATCCGTGTAGGTATGAGCTAGGGGGACCGGTAGCGAAGAGTGCTATGGAACTTATCTTGAAAAGCTTGATAAAGAACACGAATAGTGTTCAGAATTTAGTGCCTGGGCGTCCAAAATTTCACTGCATTTCCACGATTCCCACAGATACCCACGAATCTTGGTCTATCAATCAGACACCAGCGCTCCTCTCAATAGAAGCCTCTATATTTTGCTTTTCAAGTGTGTAATGGCTTTCCTACTAAATATCTTATATGAACATCAAAATAAAACAAGAGGAAAAAATGCTTAAATAATGTATGGAGACTGCTATAAACTATACCACGTCATGGATACTGTTACAGTGTACATTGCAGTTTTGTCGCATCAATTTAGGTCAACTAGAGTATGATTTGGGGATTTAGCCGGCTTCAAAAGCCAATTGCTTCATTTTGTGCCGTATCTGTATGGCCGACCGCCGAGGGTGATAACCTGGCAGTAGAACAGCTAAAAAGAATCCCTGCTTAAGTCGGGAAAATCCCTCTAGACAGTCGTAGCTGCCTGATCGAAGTGTCGCCGTGGGCGATGGTAAAGCGATACCATTGGTTTAGGTCTCTCTCTCTCTCTCTCTCTCTCTCTCTCTCTCTCTCTCTTCCCCTCTTTCGATGTCGTTGGGGTTCTCTCTTCCTTTTTCAATCTCAATTATGCTTTTCCGTCTTTTCCTGCTTTTGGTCTCTAGCTCTGTCTCTGTCTCTTCGACGGTCTCTCTGTATCTCTATCCTTCTCTTTCGCTCTCTCTATCCCTCTGTCTCTCTCCCTGTCTGGGTGACACCTTACTAAATTGTTCTAGATCGGCGTCTATACAGCTGCGTATCCAGAAAATGTGATACATTATAAAAGTGGTGTTCTGTGTTATCGCTAAGGAGGATTTAGTACAATGAGGCTTTGGTTCACCATGACACATAACACCTCAGCAAATCTCTGAAATAATTAAACTGGAATCAACAGCGGCTGGTTACAAGACAGGCAATCTGAAATGTGTTACAAGCAAACAAATGACCGTCACCTTTCGTTCGCAAATTGGAAACGTCTTTACATTGTTTATGGCAATAACAATTTAAATATGCACTTGTTTTTTCTTCTTCTATTTGCAACCTTTTTGCGTATAAAATCTAAAACATAATTATTGCAAATGCTCTATATTTCAGTAATTATGATAAAGAGTACAATGGTATATCAATGTTTCTTTCGCATGCAGGACTCATTGGTAAAATGACTTTATGCTGTTGAGAGTGTTTATGGACAGGGACATTTTAAAACAGATTGCAGGAAAGGACGCAAAGTGGAAGAAAGAGGCGAAACATTTCGTATCCTTCGCCCCTTGTGTGGAAGGTGTGGGAACAAATGGCGAAACAATTCAAATACTTTTTAAAAACTACTTTGGTTTCATTCTTGTTGCCCGATTGCTTTTTTTCATGACTGAAGAAAGGACTCGAAACCAAAATGAAGCTAATAAAACTAATAGTATAAAGTAAAAGAGTTCAATTTAAATCATACCTTTCACCAATCGGTTTTCACCTTATCTTTCGACCCTTAAACCAAGAAAACATATTGAAAATAAGCTCTTTCATTACATAGCTCCAGTTTTCGGCATCCTCACCCAACTTAATCGGTGAGTTCTAGAACGGTACAATAGGAGAAGGGGCACCAGATTTATTTTTAAACACTGATAGAAGCAACGCAACCATCGGGGTGTGGACGACTATAGGAAGACACAGTCCACTCAGACTCTGAGGGGCGTGGCCGGATGCCATCATGACCAAATTATGCCGTCAGTGTACAATGAATCACCTCCATAGGGGCCCGCTCCGGGTCAGATGGCTGACCCTGGAACGCCAGGCATGCACCAGAGGTACGGATTTAGTGCCCCATCCAGAGTATTATCTTGATCTGAATCCTCCCGGAGGGAGGCACCCTCAAGACCACAAGACTTGTCTCCATTTGATAACTCCCTTTTGGCACGACTCGGCCCATCGTAAGTTGTTGGAAACACTTGGCTGTGACTTTATTTGTTTGCCTCGAACCACAAAACATTTTTGCGGAAGAATGTTTAATGCTCCTTAAGTGTTTTATTTGAGACAATGATAAAATCCTGAGGAACAGCCAGTCACCTTGGGTATGTGCAATCTGACAGAGTAAGGCTTTTAAAAAGCTTAGAGCATTCCTTCAATCAACACGGATGTTATTGAAGGGTACACGTTCATTCTAATAAAGACAAAAGACAAATCATGGGTCACTGTCAACTAGTAAGTAACATTTTTAACATTTCATTTTTTTTTATAAATAAAAAAGCGCCGCAGTCTAGGGAAGAGAATGCAACAACCATAGCGAAGTAATCAATCAGAGAGTTCAGGGTGCAGGAGGACAGCGCGAAGGATCCGGTTACTTTTGGGGGACGTCGTTACTACCCTTCTACAGACCTTCCTTCAGTAGCAACAACCATAGCGAAGTAATCAATCAGAGAGTTCAGGGTGCAGGAGGACAGCGCGAAGGATCCGGTTACTTTTGGGGGACGTCGTTACTACCCTTCTACAGACCTTCCTTCAGTAGCAACTATTCGTTCCCATGTTTAATAAAAACACACACACGCACCCTCAAATACTATACAATGTACTTATGTGATTACACGGCACTGGAATATTAATATTTGAATAAACAAATCTGGAATGGATTGAATTTTTAGATTCGTGATTTTCTATGCAGCAACGATCACATTTGATTCAATTAAGAATGTTGTAAAATGCTTTCACTAAGTCTGCTTAGTTGCGCAGCACCAATTTGTAGTAAATCAAATATATACACATATATTGGTCGAAGTAGTACACAATTTAAAATGTGACGTAAAAAAGGAAAGAAAACATTATTTATCGACCCAGTTTTCCTCTGGAAATATTTTCTTCTCATTGAGCGTCATGTCCATTGCACATGAAATAGTCACGCTTAGGTGAAATATCAAATTAGTAGTGAGAAGCAGTTACAATTTTCTGCATGCAATATTAACAATGGGGGAGTCGAATGCATGACAGTCAAGGTGAACAACTTTGAGTGCTGCTATTAGTAAGCCTTCAAAACAGGAAACAGCCTTGTCTTTATCTTCAACTATTTTTATGATAAAGAGATGAAGGATTCGGCAGGATATCATGGAGCAGCTGAAAAGCAATACAGACAAAACCAGATGGCAGGGGAAGTGTTTAACAAGTCACAAGGTTCTTTAACTGCCCCCAAGAGTGTATCATGCTCCCATGCGCCTTCTTCAGTTACGATCTCAAAGGACTACTGCTCATAACCTCTTAGTTTTAGGTTACAAAATAATAGCAAATTATCATCTTTGTCTAGAACCGAAGATGGAACACAATAAAAATATCCTTCTAGTGGACATTTTATGTAATTTACATAAACGGCATATTGGAAGGAAATTATACAATATTGGGGAACGCAATGGATTTTATAACAAATTAATCTTTTTAACCGTTAGCAAGAACATCAGTGCTCATTCTAAAATGATTTCACATAGCAATCTTAGAAAGTATATTGGCCTAAGATAAAGATGAAGACACCATCTCAGCGATATGGTTTTGTCATAGACCAAAGGCAAGAATATGCAAAAAATATATGCGAAGCATGGATTTAAGGGGATGAAAATCTATAAGCATAGAGATATAGATCTAGGCCCCATAATTATCCTTGAATAGGATATAAAAATATATTTGCCGAAAAGCAAGTCTGACGCTCTGGGTGCAGACAACGGATAAAAAAGTAGATTTTCAAGAGATGATTTATACTTACATCTCATGCGCATATGGACAAGAGTTTGTTTATTTTATTACAACTAGATCCATTTGTGTTTCGCGTTGTTCTGAATTTCTATGAACTTAAGAAATTCCTCAACACTAGTTTCTCATATTCAGGGAACAGAAAAACAACTATTACTTTTCATCAAACGGACTTAGGTTGTCAAAACACTATAATTTTGAGACTCGAATCCCCGAACTTTCTCTCTCTCTCTCTCTCCTCTCTCTCCGTCTCTCTCTCTCTTTCTCTCATTCCATCTCCCCCCTCTCCCTCTCACTCCCCGTCTCTCTCCATCTCTCCCCTGTCTCTCTAGCCCCGCCAGTGCTCACATCCCGAGACGCCGGGCAAACAGAGCCGTGGTCAGCTGCCCACAATGGACCCGTGACGCCCAGTAGATGCTGTAGACTGTAGGCTGGGTACATAGCAACCCTGAATTACCATCCTCTCGCTGTTTGTTCAGCCGCCCTGGCAAACAATCTACTCGGTCCCATCTTGTGGACTCTCAGACCAATATATTGCGGTCCATACATCTATAGTGTTCCACAGCCAATGGACCTTTGTAATTGTGGAACCACAGGACGCTAACTTCTCTAAGATACTTCCCGTCCTGTGTGCTGTGTGGACTGTGTGGAACCGACATCATCTCACGTATTTGTTCAGGGTTCTCCCTCGAGCTCTGGGGCGCTCTCTTTCTCTTTCCACTTTCTGTCTTTCTTACCACTCTTTTCCTTTTTCAATTAATCTCTCGTGGTCTCTCTATGATTCTCTGAAACTTTCTATTACAAAACAAAAGTCATCCCCTATATTCCCATCTTTTCAAAAGGAATTTGGTTATTCTTGGGAAAGGATCCACGAGCTTTATTGGGAAACGCTCAACACTATTCGAATCCCTTTGAATACAGTTTTACAACAAACGAGTGAGGGAGAGTTGAAAGTAAAAAATAAATTAGCTCAATTTTTAGATTGCAAAATGTTTAAGTATTATAACAATCACCTTCTCTTGAGAAAAAGTTAACTAGTTGTTTTAGAACACTTAATTATGAAATTCAAAAGGAAAATTTGTCTTTATAATGTCAACTGGAAAAAAGCATAGGTTGTACAGATCCTTTTAAACTGGACGTGAGCCACATAACACGTCACCCCATCCGCAAGTGCAAAGTTTAGTTTGGAAGATTACAAAAACTAAAATACAGTTGTACCAGGTGTCAAAATCTGTGATTATCTACACGCATCTGTGTTAAAAAAAATACAAAATGCGCTACTTTGCATATAAATGTGTATAGGAAAATTTATATAAATTCCGTTTATCTCATTTTAAGATCTTATGTCAAAGGGAACGAGCAATTCTTCCACATGCATGTATTTTTAATTGCTAATACGATTACACCCAATGGCAGTAATCAAGTACTAGCATTTTACAGCATTTAAATACGCGGCACCGTGAATATGGGAATAGCTTAGTTATTCAACAAGGGCAGTTTGACATATGTACACCATGTATCCTCTACGTCAGCCTGAAGGAACAGATTTAAAACCAACAACAATTTGAGTCATCCGAAAAAACAACAACAACCAAACAACGTAAACATTCTCTGATACAGCTGCTGGGACAGATGTATTCTCTGGTTTAGTAGTAACCGCAGCTGTTTAAATAAAATTAATGCATCGAATCTAACCAAATCAGATGGTTAATAACAAAAAAAAAAGCATGTACATGTATTAAAGACAATCAACATCAACATGCATGTTCGTCTTCACTGAAGAAAGTTGCATGTCGAAGCAACCATAGACACCCCCCCCCCCCCCCCCGGTACGAATAAGGGTCAGCTGAGTTTGACGGACTCTCAAAACATAGCATGGCACACATGTTCTTATGCTCTTGTTGTTTTAATTCTAACTTCCGAATAAACATTGGTTCTATATGTACACATGTTAAAAGTTAGAGCATTCACAGGATGATAGGGTTAAAGGTTCAAACATTGCCTGGTGCATTCGACAATCCATTCCATATTATGTAAAATAAAAGTGGGTTGTCAGAATAAACTTTGACTTGAGGGAGCAGCCGTCTTGCAATGTGCACTAGACATTTCATCAATCTTTTCTTCCTACTTCCTCACTTTCCTCCGACACATCTGGTAGGAAATTAAAGCCAAACATTGTTGCATGTTGTTTTTCCCCCCAACTTGCCACGGGTGAGCGAGTCGGTTCCGTCATGCAAGTGAGCCACGCTTGGTTAAAAAAATGAAATCGAATGACACGCACGGTCTAAACTTCACCACCACCTGGACTTATTTTTACGTCTCTCAAGTTTTTCGATTCGCAAGATTCTCAGGTCCTAAGTTTAATTTCTCTTATTTTGTCCACTTCCTTTTCCCCTTTAACTCACATGCCTACCTCTAAAACATCTTCCGCTAGAAAACGCAAGTCACATCCAGGCTTTTAATGCCGGTGCCTCCGAAAGTATTGGCTGCCAGTTCTTTTTAATCCATAGATTAAAGCTATCAGGTAAGATTCAGTTTAAGTCAACCCTAAATACAGCTGGTCTCAGCTTCGATAGATAACAGATATGCCAACAAACACCTAAACAAACAATCTAATAAATGAAGACTACAGGTGGACCAGCTTGTAAATAAGAACTTGACGATTCATAGAAGTTTTGACGCTTGAAGATGTTAGAAGTTGCACTGGTGTTTATCCAAAAGGCATGCGCGCCGTTACTCAGAAAAACGTGTTTTACGCCTGAGGAGGAAAAAACCAAGCTGGAAATTCCCAAATACATATAAACTTTATTTCTATCTTTCATATAAAAAATGCTGTAATAAACTGTGTTGCTGCTTTTGCAAGAGCAAATTATTATTAATTACTCAATTTGAATTACATTATAATTGTGTTGTTAACCCTTTCCCGTTGTTGTAAATCAATATACTGCTGCCATCGAATCAGAACAACAGTTCAGATCAACGCACCCACCGTCAGAGCTTTGAACAATGAGAGCGACCACTATTAACAAGACAAGAGAAAAAAATGGTCTTTTCACAAAGGTGCACTTCATTTCAATTTTTACCGTATCAGCTTTGTTATGGCACAGAAAACACCCATGAATAGACTCAAAACGGTAAACAATCAGTAACGGCCACGTCTAAAATTTAAACAAAGACCATCGATCTTGTCAAGTTTGTACAGTCCCTAATTCATAAGTGTTTGTTTAACCACTGAAAGTCAATCTCAGGAGAATAATCAACACAGGGACCAGTGTGTGCTCTCTTTTACTAAATGCCCCTCTGTTATAGGACAAGAATCCTTTAACAATTCCGTTTAACATAAATTCAGATTTGTAATCAATCACTGCCGGCTTATTTAATTGGACCGGCAGAGGAAAATTGCATGTATAATTATTTTTTTCTGCTGCTCATGGAGCTTTGCGATTTTTTCATGTCTCCTTTAAATATATTAATTGATTTAAAATGGCGAGGCAATAATGTATCCATAATGACTCAATGTAAAAACGGAAAAAATACACATTCAAAACAAAACACCACCCCCTCCCCCCTCCCCCAAGATACAAACAACAAAAAACAAAAAAAAACAAAAAAAAAAACAACAAAAACAAAAGAAAAAACAAAACAACAACAACAACAACAACAACAACAACAACCAAAAACAATAACACTGGAAAAATTACTGGAAAAATTACAAAAAGATAAATAGAGCAATAGGTATATTCGTAAAATAATGCAGATTGATTTATTTATAGACGAAGTAAATTAAATAGATGGATAGATGCACAGTTTGATTCATGGTTAAATATATAAAAAGACAGGCACAAAAGAATCGAATGTTTAAACAGAAAAATCATAATGTCTAAGGGAGGAAAATAAAATAATAGATTGAGGAAGATGACAAATCACGAACAGTATTAAATTCATTCCCGAAACACAACAATAAAAATGCATATCCAATGAATTATTTGAATAATAATGATCACAATGCCGTGTTAAATACAAAGTACAGTGAATTATTTCCAATAAAAGGTATAGTTTCCTTAATAGCAAAATGTTTCTGATAACAAAAATCATTTCAAGTTTCTAATTTTTCTTAATCACTTTTCCTTCTAAATTCTTCTAAAATTTTGCTTGTTGTAAAACAAGGTAAAGCGAGATCGATTTTTTTGGCGAAACGTGCCTTGAGCAAAATGTCAACAATGGAAAAAAAACCTGCTAATTCTGAATATCGCCAGTCTGTTTCAAGATCCTTCACAGAAATTTTTATAAGGCTATGAATTATCACAAAACGTGCAAAGACAGGCATTCTCGAGGCCTCATTTTTTATGACCAACAAGACAATGGGGATTACAGCAAGATAAGATGACTGTCTTATTTCACAGCTGAAATACAGCAAACCAATTTCAACCTCATACCGTTTTATAAAAGAAATCGTAACAGTTGCGCACGCATGTATTATTATAATAAAGTTTTGAACGCAACAACAAACCTTATTTCACAGCACAGAGAGCAAATCGGCATGTACACACTCCAAACTATTAAATATATCAAATATTAAAAAGTATTTTGATAAATTAGGCCTACGTGATTTTTTAATGGTATTTTCAGTATTTTTAGGACATGGAAGAGACCAATACACACTTTTATATTGGCCATTTTTTCAACTGTGATGTAAGGCAGTCAATACTTCTATCAAGAAAAACTAAAAGAGGACGTTTATGTTTAATACAACCAATTTGTATAATTGAGATAAATGGATTTCCGAGCAGTTTTCTTGGGCAGATATATTTAGAGATGGAGCAAAAAAGACGTAGTAGACAACCAGCCACCCACAAGCAAAAGAACGAGAACAAAAGAAATAGACTAAACGAGAGCGACTGAAAGAGAATCTTAAAAATGGGAATACGTGTATGTGAATTAAATACACTGCCATAATCATTGTGCTGTCCGATTGGTATAAAATCATTTATTGAAATAATGTAAACATCGGTAGATTATTAAAATCCAAAAACCAAACAACACACGACAAAAAATGCACTAAAAAATCTAACAGCGTGAGCACTTCTACAGTCAGATATCGAAATGTTAAATATAGGTGTAATGATATTCATAGTTTTCTTTTCCGTTATTCTAATCTTTCTGTATATCTATATGCACGTCTGCATACATTTTCGTTCCGCCTATTCGATCGGTCTTTGCTATTAAATGAAATGCAAAGAATTGTATCTTGTAGAATCTATAAAAAAAAGTGTGGCTTTTTTGTCGATCGGTCTATTTTACCTAAAAACTCACACTTTTTCTTATTTTTTCCATCGCATTGTTGATTTTTATTGGCTGTGCGTACACACTTTCCTACATTACGTCTACTTGCCACCCGCCTGTCCATCCATCACTGTCTCTCTCTCTCTCTCTCTCTCTCCCTCTCTCTCTCTCTCTCTTCTCTAATTCTTTGTCTGTCTCTGAGTCTCTGTCTGTCTGTCTGCATGCATGTCTGCTTGTCTCTCTGCCTGTATCTGTCTCTCTTTATGTCTCAGCGTTTGTATTTTTGGATTTCTTCCCTTCTGTTTTTACTTTTGATTTATCAATTTTTTATCTTCACCTTTCTGACAACCTCAATGCCTCCCTATCTGCCTTTTCTTTCTCTTTGTCTCTCTCCCTCTCTGTCTCTCTCATTCTCTATATTTATTGGCTACCATTCTCTCTCTTTCTCTCTCTCTCTCTCTCTCTCTCCCTCTCTGTCTCTCATTCTCTGTATTTATTGGCTACCATTAGCCGGTGCCTGTGTCAGTCCCCATCACCTGGGATGAGTTTAAGGCACATGAGCCAGTCTAATGAGCACAGGTGATAAAGTGTGAACAGGCCACAGGCTGATAGGGTGCACAGCCCAGAGGAAACAACACAGATTAAGAAGACCGAGAGCAAATCTAATGGTTACAGAAAAGGGAAGAAGGATAGACGAAAGGTGAGAGATAGCAGTTAGGAGGAAAAAAAAGAGAAAATGATCCCCAGAGAGAGAGAGAGAAAGAAAGAGAGAGAGAAAGACAGAGAAAGAGATAGATAGATAGAGAGAGAGAAGAGAGAAAGAGAGAGAGAGAGAGAGAGAGAGAGTGATAGATTGTGAGGAGATAGAAAGAGGGAGGGAGAGAAAGAAATAGATAGATAGATAGATAGATAGATAGATAGAGAGAGGGAGAGAGAGAAAAGACAGAAAGATAGAGAGAGGGAGGGAGGGAGAGAGAGACACTCAGATTTGGCCGGGAAATGTATCGAAATGCCTACCCATTAAATACATTTCAGGAAAACATGAACTAGGCTATTGACTTGTGTTTGCATATATGTTTTACGGTAAACATTTTCTATTTTTTATAGTGATTTTTAATAGACATCTATGATTAAAGCCCATCTTGATCATGAAGACCAAAGGCCAGGTGTTTGAGGACCTAACGCCGCGAAATACTGCTTGACCACAGGGGCCAGAAGATGCGGCTCTGGCCGAGGAGTTCAGAGGAACCTCGCCCTTGTGTTGGGGCGTTCTGTGAAGTGAGCAGCTCATTAGCCTTAGATTGACAGCTTGTGGTGCAACGCACGGGGTTTCCCCGATAGACAGGGTGCATGCATGTAGGGGCTAAAGTATTATTGGTTGTTACACGGCCTCTCACTCGGCCTCACACGCGTGAACTTTTTTAGGTGATACCAGTCTCTCGACAAATGGAACACTGAATCAGATTGTCCAATCCAAACTGAATGATCTTATGCGGCATATACCCATAGCTCCCCCACCCACAATATCAAGTTTTTTTCTTGTTAGTTTTGTTATTATTAGAGGGTGTAAAAATCATAAAATACGAATGGATATAAACTAAAAAAAAAAAAAAGAAAAAAAAGAAAACCCGCAAAACGTAGGGAAATAATACTATCTGACAAGATATAGAAGCGAAGTTTATTCACAACTTGAAAATTTAACGGAATATGTACAAAGCTTGAAGATAATTGAGTCACCAGGGTTAAATGTAAACATGAATTTCAAAACAGAAAATGAGGAATTTGCCAAATTAATGTTTTGTTCACAACACTTTGGTCAACGCTTAATCGATTTTCTCACTATCCATCTTCTCAAAATTAAAATCCTATACTGTAGACTACGGTGTATATAAAATAAACCGATATAATTTTCTATTTATATATAACTTTTGCTCTCTAGTTCATGCCAGGCGTTTTACTCTTCTATTTATTCACAAATACGGCCTGACAGTAGGATTTGTCTATGCTTTATGGTTTAATATTTTTGTTTTCTTTGCTGTAGAATAAAGTAAAAGACATAATGTTTTGCCCTACAAACACATTGAAAGTAAATAAAAATCCAATTAAATAATACATCTCGCAAAAATAAATATTGTAGTGCGATCAATTTCGATAGCGAGAGAGAGAGAGAAAGAGAGATAGTGTGTGTGTGTGTCAGAGAAAGGGAGAAAAAGAGAGAGTGTGGGTGAGAGAGAGAGAGAGAGAGAGAGAGAGAGAGAGAGAGAGAGAGAGAGAGAGAGAGAGAGAGAGAGAGAGAGAGAGAGAGAGAGAGAGAGAGAGAAAGAGAGAGTGTGTGTGAGAGAGTGCGTGTTAGTGTGTGTGTGTGTGTGTGTGAGAGAGAGAGAGAGAGAGAGAGAGAGAGAGAGAGAGAGGAGAGAGAGAGAGAGAGAGGGAGATGGGGAAAGAGATAGAGAGTGTGTGTGAGAGAGGGAGGATAGAAGAAGGGGAAATGAAGTCAAAGGTGAAGGGGTGAGAAGGGAAGCTAGAGAGAAAGATAGAGCGACAGAAAGCGAGAGATGGAGAGAGAGATTGAGACAGATACACAAAGAGACCCATACAGAGTTAGAAGGGAAAAAATATATAGCACTTTGGAGGAGACTTTCCCTCGATACCTGTGACATGACTGTGAGTGCTGGACAGGGAAGGTACAAGCTAATCAAATCTTGACAAAGATCCCTAGATGAGATGGAGAGGAATAGCAGCCTCGGTGCAATAGCGTAGTTAAGCAAACAAAGTGGGTGTTAAAACCAACGCAGCAGGCTGAAGCAACAAACAGAGAGGAAGCTTCAGGGGGCGATTTGGCTAGTTTGCGGGGAGAGTGTGACTGAAATCAAAACACCCGAACTTTCTCTCTGCTTAGCTTATGAGGACAAGTAAATGCGGTGTTAAAAGACGCAAGGTGGAAAACGGGGGTAAATGACTGAGGCGAGAGTAAGCTTTCATTGTCTGAAATACAGACAGAAAATAGAAGTTTAAGCTCTCACTTCTTTTAATCATTTTGGCATTTAGGTTTTGAACGATTCCCAATTAGGGATTGTAGACTTTTGGGTGGAACAGCTGATGCACGCGTTCATATCTCGCCCACTATTTTGAGGTATGAAAACAGTTTTGTCCTGGATCCGATCTCTAGAGTCTGCGAAGTTTGGTACATACTGCCGGGCTAACGTTCTGCTCACAGGTAGGCCCGGAGAACGGTCTATATATCCGGGGATCTCTAACACCCCCTGCCTGAACCCCCGCAGGCCTGAAATAATCATCTCTGATGCACCGCGTATCAAAAGTCAAAACAGTAATGGAGCTGTTTGGTTCTACGTTGATAGTTTCGCTAAGTGTTTTGAGAGCGACATCAAAGAATGTTGATTCTCGACTAAGCTTAAATAGCATCTTAGTTTTGACTGTTGGGTACGGGGTTTCATCTTCTAGGGGTGATAATTTCAACCTGGTCTTTGTTCTAGAGGTTCTGGTAGTGTTTGCACGCTGTATCATTCTCAAAGTTCCCCTTATAATTATACATTATCTTTGTAATTTTATGCGAATATTGGTCAGTGTAGCCCTCTTTCTCTCAATCGTTTTGATATAAATTTGTCAATTCAATAACCAAGTTTTGTGATTTTTTTTAATCGCATCGTTATTAAACTGCTTTCCTTAATAGGTGGGCTCTTTTAAAAAAATGTAATGTTAAGCTGTTTGAAAAAAAAACATGACTTTAAACACTCCCCATCTTTCCCCCCTCTCATCTTGATTACATAACTATACACATTTTTACCATCGACAACCACACACACACACACACACAGACACGCACACACAAACACACACATGACCGATTCAGGATGGAGACCTGCGATTTAATACAAACGTACACACACTGGTATCGGGTCCCTCTGGTGTGATCCTATAAATACGGCAACCTTTCAGCTTGCATCCCACACCGTTCACAGAAAGGAAGTGCTTTGGCCTGCCAGTACCAGGGGAGTCCCATGTACACGGGACCTGGCATTTTCACACCAGTTTCCAGACCTATACAAGCCAGTGAATATCTACCAGATTGGCCTAGTGTCGGTACTTATGATAAGGCAAAGGCTTTTGTTCAGTTTCCTCAGGCTCTGTTTTAATTTGAGAAACCTAAGTAAAAAAATATAAAATGAAGGTTGAAAAAATAAAAAAAAACAAAACAAAAAAAACGATTCGAGGAAAATCGGAACCAGAGAATGTTAACTCCATTAACTGACACCGAAATTTAGTTGATTCCTAAGCGTCAAGCCAATTATTATTTTATGCTTTCACCCTCAACAATCCGCAGTAGCACTGCTCACTCCCCTCTCCTCAAACCACCGCTCTGAACATTTGGCGCCAGAAACGAACTTTTTATCAATCACTTTTTCCCCCAGCGCCTGGCACTTAGTTGTTTTCAAGGGTGTGAAAGCCATTAAAGTCAGGCAACTTTTTCATGATTTTAGCACCAGCCGTTCAATTAATGCACCATAAATTTCACCGGTATTTTTCTTTACATTTTTAGGTCGAGACAATTGTATTTGACATTGACAATTACTTTATTACGTAAGTTAAAAAAGTATCAACGCAATGCAACTAAGGGAAATAAAAAATATAGTTCCGCTTACAGAAACACCATTCAGTCACGGTAATACTAAACATAAATGCTTCGCTGCATTTAATACTGAAATAAAGTGTTTAATTATAGGTATGGAAGTACGACATGGATTTAAATAAGTAACTTTTGAATTAATTCATATTTTTTTTACGAACCTTCCATACCAAAATTTTAAATTCTCTTCTTAGTAAAATAATTATACAGAAAGATCACGCAAACTTATCATTTAAAACTATTTACATGGAGCAGAAAGTACTCGTAAATTAACATATTGAACTGAATATCAAGTTTCTAACAAAAATTGCAGTAAGTAAATTTTCCATATGTTTTTCTCTCAATATGCACAGACATAATGTAAAATGGGACGCCTTACTGGAGCTAAGATGGGCTCCTGGTGTGTAGAAAATAAATAAAACAAGCTCCTGAGATTATGGCAAAGGTCCCGATACTCTACAGGGACGGCAGACAAAGAGACAAGCTCACAGGGGAGACAAATTTGTTAGGAATCAAAAGTTAAGAAAGGAAAAGTGAGAATTAAACTGGAACAACTCCTTTGTCACCCCAACGAATCCGTATCACAATAATATGCACGACAACCCCCCCCCCCCCCCAACGAATTCGAATCACAATAATATGCACGACCATTAGAAACAAAAAAAAAACCCACAACAAAAACAAACAAACAAACAACAACAACAGCAACTAAAATTCATTAAAACCCCCCACAAAAAACAGCAAACAAAACCAAAACAAAACAAAAAACAACAACCCACACATACTAGAAAAAGTAGTGTATGTATAATAGCAAAAAAAAAATCCAAACCAAAACAGTTACAGCTACAACAGCAGCACCAACACGGTCAACAATGACAATTAAACCAAGAGATGTTCTTATAACACTCACAGACAGCGGCAGACTGAATAAAACACTCCGATCTGAAAAGCTATTTAAAGTATACTATTTAACAATACCACTGTTGTTCATGTGTAATAGAGCGGTTTGGTGAATACTGCCTTAAGACAGCCGTTTGGTCAAATAAATAAAGGGTGGCAGGGCTTTATTAGCATGTATTTTATAGTAATCAGGGGGGCGTTCCATTCCTAAATAACAGCGTAAAAATGTATTAATATTATTAATCTTCTTCTTCTTCTTCTTCTTCTTCTTCTTCTTCTTCTTCTTCTTCTTCTTCTTCTTCTTCTTCTTCTTCTTCTTCTTCTTCTTCTTCTTCTTCTTCTTCTTTTTTTTTTTTTCTTCTTCTTCTTATTATTATTAATTATTGTGAAAACTAAAAGAGGAGAGAAAAATAATACACCAATTATAAAGACGTAACTATTTACTGAGTGTTCAGTCAATCGAAAATGAATAGAGGCGCTTATAAAAGACCATTATAGATATTAGTCTGGCACCGCTACAGTTTGTGCTCCACTATTTTTCTTCATAGACAAAACTTTGTTGGGTAGAGTGGCCGATTCAGACTGCAGATAAAACCGTTGGGGCTTCTATGTAGGGGACTTGATAAGAGAGGGTGCACATAAGTTATGGTCTGGGAAGGGTCTGCGAAATGTTAGGCGAGGAATGTCGGTCGTTAGTCTTAGTTAAGATAGAGACATCTCACGTGAGTCAGGCACCAACATAAACCTAGTGATAAGGAGAAACTAAGGAGGTTGCAGGAACAAGGAGAAACTAAGACGTTTGCGGGAATGAGGAGACACTAATAAAGGTTGCAGGAATAAGGAGAAGAAGCGAACAAAAGAATGGGAAAGAATGAGAGGGAGAGAAGAGCGAAAGAGAGTGAGAAAGAAATAATGACAAAGAGGAAGATCGGGTGATGTAGAGCAAGAAAGAGATATAAAAAGAGGTAAAACTTAAGAGAGAAAGAAAGGGAAAGCGGAAAAATAAAACTGGAGAATTAAAATCGATTTAACAAAGAATACACAAAAGGAAAAAAAAAACATAAACACAATAATAGTTTCTGAACCCTCAGAACAAAAGAAAACATGACAAGAATACCATTAACTTTTGTGAAATAGTTTAAGTAGAAATTTGGGTTTATTCTAAATATTTCGTTTTTGAATTAACGAGGCTTAATGCTGGGTGCTATCTCTGTGCACCTGAAGTACCCCAGTTTTCAACACGCCTTAACACATCCATAAAACAAATACACATAGAGTTATCGTAATCTATTAAGCACGTAAGAATTCAAATTCTTAGGTGATGGCAAGAAGTGTTTATGTTTCTCCTCCATTGATCGCTTCCAGTAAACACATGCCACATTTCAAAGTTTAGTTAGACTGTTCCCTCGTGGCCCTATTATACCCATCCAATTGGGGCGAGTATTCCCTGGGTATAGCGCCCTGATAGCAACAACAATTTCCTCTATGTAAACCAAATTTTTGAAGGAAAAAAAATTTTAAACTGATATGTAGAATAAAAAAATTAAAAATAAACTTGAGAAAAAAATAGGTCTGTTAGAAATAACGACGCATGCAAATATCAATTAGTGCAACCAGCACAACACCAATAGAGCTGAAGATTCCTCCTTTTATATGACTATCACACAGACAAGCAGACACACAGACACACCTACATAAATAAAAAGTACGTGTATGTAAAGTTATAGATGAAATATTTATGTAATCTTTATATAACCGTAGCTTGAAAATGCACATTTGAGATACAGTATTTACCGAGCGCAATCAATTTTTGCGGTTTAAGAAAATGTGTTTTTTGAATACCGGTAGTCTACCCATTAAAAGAATATATTTCTGAAATGAAGCAACGTTATGGGACTTTTGCCCTCCCACACCCGCATATCCCTAAATACATCTTAACTGATATTTAACTATCTCGTTTTTTGTACATTTCTGAATACTGGGTCTAGGAAGATGTGGCAAAAGAATTAGAGGGAAGATATATAAATAGTTAGAGGATAGCTAGATAGCTAGATAGATAGATAGATTGATAGATAGATGGATAGATAGATAGATAGATAGATAGATAGATATATAGATGGATATCTAGATAGATAGATAGATAGATGGATAGCTAGATAGATAGATAGATAGAAAGATAGATAGATAGATAAATAGGTAGAGAGAGATGGTTTTGTTTTGTTTGGTTTTAACGTCCAATATCAGCACTATATAGGCTATATTGTGGACGAGCCCCAAGACGGACGTCACATTATACTGACACCGACCCAACCAGTAGGGAACGCACCAGCCAGGTATCGAACCCGGGACCTTTTGCGTCGGAAGCCGATGTTCTAGTAGTAGTAGTAGCGGGAGAAGCAGGAGACACA